>CAIGRB010126635.1:0-32304 GCA_903798255.1 Fraxinus quadrangulata | reverse complement strand
GGGGGGGGGGGGGGGGGGGGGGGGGGGGGGGGGGGGGGTGGTCACATTACCACAGGCCTAATGGTGAGGATTATAATCTAAAATAAATTATATATTAGTGGGGCATTTTTCATCACAAACCATGGCCCCCCAGTATATCAGATCTACACAAATATGAATGCTTTCAAGATTTGTTCCTTGGAGTTAATGCTTTATGAACTTAGTGATTACTGCAATTTGTGATGTGCCGAAGGACTTGAGTATTCAGTACCATTTTCGGAAGAGGTCACTTCTGAGGAAGCACTAGACGATGCAACGCTCTTCGAACCATTTGCTGCTTGTGGAGCGTTGTGCTGAGAGTCGGTGTTTGAATGTTTTTGGCCTTCCTCTGCTAGTTTTCTAAGAAGGTTCGTGACAGTAGGAAGAAATTTGGTCGACAGTGAGAGAATTCCAGGAAGCTGCAGGTGTGAAAAAGAGCTATTAAACCAAAAATTACAAATTAAAGAAGTTTTATCATATGAATATGCCTCAATGATTTCTATAAGCATTCATTTAGCAAGCTGTGGGTGTCCTCAGGTAGGCAAATATCAAAATGGCAATAGTTTAAAATAAAAAACTGGACGTAGTTACGACAGAAATATAATGAGGGGTTAACGACAAGAGGATAGATAGTTACAGCTCCATTGCGGAATTCCCCGGAGATGTCTAGTTGCACCCATAGGGCTTTAACGAGCAGAAAAGCAACAAAAATAATGCCCAAGTACAAGGGATTTCTGCAAAAAAGAAAACGCATTAATCCCAAAGAAGCGGATGAGAGAAGTCTCAATCTAGAATGTCACCGATAAGAGGGAAGCAGGGTAGTGAAAAAGTAACTAAAAAAAGAACAAACGGCAGCCGAATAAATTTAAATAGAACACATTCACACAGTCTCCATAAGTATGCTGCAGCGTACCTCAAAAGTGTCATGAATTCGTTGAAACCTAAGACAACCAATGCAACTATTGCCCATGGAGGTGGTAACCAGTTGTTACTTCGCCTACTAGCCTCCTACAAGTCGGGAATGAAGAAGAATAAGTAATAATTCATTAGAAAATTCTTAATCCATCATACTGAACTCAACAAAAAAGTATCCCATATTTATTTAAGGTTGTCAAAATTATATGTGATCGACAATAAACATAAAACATAAAGACATTCGGAGTGATACTGTACACAAGTTCAAGTTCAATCAGAGATTATGGATGTAAAATTTACAACCCAAAAATATCACCGATTTTCAGAAGTATTTTATGTGTAAGAGATCATGCCTGAGCAGCAATGGCTTGAGTAACAGTGTATTCAGTCTCCGCCTTAAACTGTCTCCACAAGGATTTGCACTGGACTGGTGTAATCAAAGTTTTTGATGCTAGAACCTGGATTTGAATATCCAATCACAGAACAAGTATTAATACACTGGAATAAGCTGTAAAATAGAAATATGTACTTGACGCCGGCAACCTTGGATTTGTGATACATAATATAAAAAGTTATATCTTTATATACAGTTACATAGATGAACCATAACTAAGTCGGTTCAAATTCATCCACGCATTGAAACTAAGTAAGTTCATGTCAAAGTACAAAAAAAGACTTTCGAACAAACCCATGTGAAGCAGTTCGCTTGTTTTCCACAGAGATCTCTGTATTTGAGCGGATGAGAATTTAATAAATACTTCAAAAAGAATCAAGAAATGAAGCATTAAAATGATTACCTCGTCCCAGGTGCTCGAGGCAAGAGGGTCCAGTGAACTGCTTTTATTAGTAGAACCAGCTTTGGGATCCAAAAGAGCAAGGGACAATTTATTCTCAACAGTATCAGCTTCATCATCCAAACGGATTGCAGCCATAACAGATAGTAGCTTCAAAGACTACAAAAAGAAAAGGATAATTTTGGAAGCACAATCCAATCAAGAAACAAATAATCCCACCAAAGATCTAATAGGAGAATATCATACAGCAGATCGAGCAGTTTTGGTGATGGCTCGAATATCTTCCTTCCCGGTCCAGACCCGTGGCATTGAATCAGAATCATAGCTGAATATTGTTGTAAACCTAAAAATAATTGATCAGTCAGTTCCCAAAAGTAGAACCCATAACTAAAAAGCTTCATTGTTCATGACAAATTCTAGGTCATGAATTGAAATCATAGAGCAAGTACCTGTCCTTCATGCGAATCAAAACCCTTCCAGCCTCTTCTTTCGCCTTCGCTTCAACCAATCCTCTTGCATGCTCCTTCAACCTTAGAATCATTTTATCTTGGGTTTCTTCATCCATTTCAAAACCCAAAAGAGCTGTAGAAAACCCAGCAACAGCCTTTCCAGTCTCGAGTTGGAGAATTTTCCTTATTGCAGGCCATGTATCATCACCGGCTCCATCTAGTAAAGCATCAACAGGACCAGATAATGCTTCATTCAATTTTGTCTGCACAAGAAATCATATCAATGGAAATACAGTCAACCATTTTATTGCGCCACAGTTACAACTGAAAATAAGGTCTAGTAAAGTTAACCAGCTCTGTTTGCTAACAGGTCTGTAGCTAGCTGTAACGGCCTAAATTTTGATAAAATTAAGGTAATCCATCATAGGAACACATCCTTGCACTTGCCAATTTCACACATCAATACTAGTGCAATACATCCATGAGTTTCACACTCATGCATACAGGACATCAGAAGCTGCTGAATCTATAATTTACTACGTTCAAATGACAGCTGCAAAGTTACAATATCACGAGATTACATACCTCATACATAGTTGTAAGTTCGGAGAGCTTCGCTGTGCGAACTGCTGCAACATGTGCAACTATTTCACGATGAAGCTTTTCTCTTACTTTGGAAGAGTCCCAGTTTGCTTGGTCAATGTATGCTTCTGGAAAACAATAAGTTAATCAATACTAAGGAGAAGAGTTAATATCCATGCAGTGCCGCGATCTGCAATTATCAGCTATTGAATTTTAAATTTAGCCTTTTTATCACACTTAATGCTTCCATTAAGATCATCAAGCAGCAGCTGCTACAGGTTAAAATTATTTTTCACATGAAGAATGTATCATTCAGCTATATAAAAAATGAGTTATGTGAATGGTTGCAGCAATCCAAATTTAAGTCGGCAGCTCATTTGCCTTTTCAGAATCTTCTTGGGGATTCCGTTCTAAGTACTGATGAAATGCACGTGATAACATGCCCAACCTCTCTCTCCATGTGAATATAGATGGCACTCCATGTGAATATAGATGGCATTATAAATGTAAGATATCTTACCAGCAGAACCTTCATCAAACTGTGACATGAAATACTCAGAGCAATCACGAGCTGCCATAGCAAATCCCTTCCCTCCATTCAAGTCATTATCAAATGCGTCTTTAAATCTATCAAAAGTTCCAGATCGAACGTGTCCCAGCATGGATTGATAAGCCGGTTGGACAAGCTAATATGCCAAACCCAAAAAATGAACATGAGGGGGAAAAAATAGCCGAAAAGCTAGAGGAATTATTGGTTAATCAGCAGTTAATGCTCGGTCATGAAATTAAATCCTATGTCAACTCTTATTAGGTTTATTAACAACCATTTAAGACAATAAAAAATAAAACCACCTAAATGATGCATGGCATGTGTGTTAATTCTTATGTGTACCAGCAACAACAAAATCAAAAGTTTCATTTCTCAATATCAGTGAATAGAACTTGTTTGATGCTTCACCTTTGACGCTTAAAAGCTGAAAAAAGTGTTACTTCTCTCACAGATAGAGGGAGGAGAAGGTTGCTAGAGCAGAGTGGAGTGGACGGGAGAGCCAATGGCTTATTGAATATACAGTGTGGTAGGTTACGCTATCAAAACCAAAAGGCAAAACTTCTAAAAGAACGAAAAATGTCGTCAGGCACATGTGACAGCAAAATGCATTTATCAGAATCATGATTCCATCGGAAAGTTTGCTCGTTTTACATATTTAAGTCGAAACCAATGGTTCAAACATGCACTCATTATTTGCTCATTTTGGCTTCTTCAGTCTGGTCTACATACAGAATATGAGGAGTAAATTATGTTATTTTGTCAAGAACGAAAGCCAAATGGAGATTAAAATATGAAAATAACATTAATCTCCATGAGAGAGAACTGATATTTTCTTAAAGCTTCAGGCTGTATTTGCCCTTACTCAATCTACTTTTTACGTACAATAGTGATACATATTTTTTTTAATACTTGTAGAATTTCAAGGATGAATTGAAGAAGCATTACTCGCAACAATTTCTCTTCCAACTGTTTCCGCTTTGAAGATCGAACAACTTCATCAAAATAGGTCGCCTCTGCATCATATCTAGTTTAGAAAGGTGGAAAAACATATGAATGAGAATATCTCAAAAAACTCTCAATGCTATACTACATTGTTAAGATGCACAAAAGTAATATCTTGCTATAAAATCAGTTTGCCAAAATCTTAAACGTCAGCGAAAATTTTGATCAATAAACTGGTCCGTGCTCACTTACAAAGTCCGTCAACATAGTAACGTAGACTGAATGTGAAATCAATATAGAGTTCCACCTATCATAAGGAATTTCACGTCGCTTCATGTATCCTTAATTTAAACAAACCAAAAATCACTCTAGTTTTAGTTCAGATGTCTGTATGCTTCAGAAATCCTCCAACCTAGCTGTCATTTCCTAGTACTTGACCAAACTGACCAGCCCATATCCATTGTCCTTCAAATCCACTCACTCCAATAATTATCAATCATAAAGTCCGGATAAACCTACCGCAGGGAATGATCAGAAGTGGTCTAGAACAGGAAATATCTTTCCCCAAGTAGGAGCAAGCTGATCAAAGGAAATTTTTTGGCAAGTCTTTTGAAAACCTAGTCTATAGTTAACTGCAGCAGAGTCTAATAAATTCATGCTGGCAAAGGTTTGGATGATTCAAAGTAATAACAAGCTCTTCGGCAAATTGTCATACTCAGGGTAGCCAAATATACCCAAGATTCGAACTAATAACAAGCTCTTCAGAAACTTGTCATGCACAGGGTTGCCAAATATATCCAGGGCAATACTATGTTAAGAGTAATTGTCGCACAGCTTCAAGAGGAATATAAGCACCGTCAGTTATCGACTTACTCCGTTAGACAAACATCAAGGATTGAGCTGAGCTTCCTCCCAAAGCTTGGCACTGGTCGAGATTGTACATTCTCTTCCAGTTGACGCCATTCCTACATAAATGTTATATCAAATTACATTTGATGGTTTATGATGTTTGGATTTGTGCATGCAGATAAAATAAAGCAAAATATTATGAATCAAACAAATCCTTCAAAAGTATGTTTACAAGAAAAGCTACCTCGTTCGCAACAAAAGAAGAAAATTTCTCATTTGCAATCTCTTCACAACGTACAGTGGCAACCATGACCTACAGTAGATAAGCAAATTCATCAGTGATGATCTCTCTGAATAGTTTATTATGACATCAGGATAGATGTTTAGATGATGACTTTGTGAGCAGGCAGGTCAAGATCCTTGTTCTCCTTTATGATCTTCCAAATTTGTTGCGCACTAAATGAAAAGCCGGAAGCAGGAACTACAGCTCGCCTATCCCCAGCAAGCCCACCAGGAGCAATAGAATGAAAGAATCTGTGTCTTAGGCTCGCCACCTTGATTAAAAGACAAACAAGTAAAAAATTCTTAGACCCCTAAAAATCTCAAGAGCATCCTTCTAAAAACAATGACAGAAGGTACAAATGGCAAAGAACGAAACAAGAGCATTCACAAGAACAAACACTAAAATGACTCGAAACAAGTCAAACATGGTATTAACCTGCTCTTTGAATTGTTCTTCCCTCTCTTCATAACTAGAAAGAGCTGTAACTTCGACCTGCAATCATCCATATTAAAAAGTATCATATACAACCGAACACAGACTGAGCATGTTGGACTACATTTACGAGGAAGCACCTTTTTTCGAAAGTACCTAGAGACATACTCTCAAAAAAGGTGCTTTTAAGCACCTGTTAAGCTTAGCCAAACATACTCTTAACCGAGCTTAATCAAAAAGATATATGCATCTTACATTAAAGAATTCGCTTAATGGAGTTTCCTTGTGCGCACTTGGCTTAGGAACTGCATCCCATATCTTCAAAAGCAGAGGTAGGGGAAGGAGGAAAGAGAGAAGCTTAGACCAACAACTGACGGGCTCATTCATTATACAGTAAAATATCACATAAGATGTACCTTCTGAATGTCTTCTCTTAAAACAGGTTCCAGGTTTTCCAAAGGCGTCTATAATATGTAAAAAAAATGCTCTAGCATATCAAATCCTTAATTCATGGAACCATATGATCTAAGAATTTAAGTTTCTGAAGTACAATTAATGGCAATATCAAATGAGAAAAGAATAGGTTAAGCGTACCCTTGTTTTATCACGTATAACAAACATTAAAGTTGTTTTGCGTGGACTAAATAATCTCATCATGACCTGATCATCATAATTATAAATCAGTAAAGAATTTGCAATCCAAATTATATGCTAGAACACAGAATGGCGCAAGAGTTACCTGGAATACAGTTTTTAAGAGAGGCTTATTTGCAGCCTGCTCACGGCCAATGTCATGACACCACCTGAAATATTTCCAAGTAATACAAATGACTTGGCAATCTCAAATAAACAATAATCTCAAGGCCAATTACATAGTATGCAATTCCATCCAACCAACGCTAATATGATGCGCTACATTCTCTTCAAATCCTTCCTTATCAATAAATCACACAATACCTATAACAATCACTCTTTCAGTCTTTCAAACATACAGTACTGTCATGTGGTTCCATCTTATATCTACTATAACTCTATAACAAACCCAAATAACTCAACTGGAGCGTTAACTGATATCAAATCATTTTTAATGCAATTCAACGATCTTACATGTTTATTAGCACTATATCTGAAACAGCTAGGGCAAACAGGGCACTCTGCTTTTCAAATGCAGTATCATCCTGAAAAGGAGTAAAAAGATTAGAAAAGAACGAGAAGAATCAGCTAACAGCATATTTATCTACTTCTCCATATCCCTTGGAATAAAATAACATAATTGAATAAACAAAAGAAAACTTGTGAACAAGTAAGCATTCTTGTACATGTTGGAATTGCTAACGAAACTAAGACGTGCAATAAGAAGCATGGGTAATATATGTAGATGACGTCCATTTGTTCTAGAAACAAAATCTCATACTTGCTCCATAAAAGATCATGGCAAGAGAATACAGTACAAAATCAAGTTATCAACAGTCATCACAAGAGGGGACGATATATTACAAACTTATATTATTGAATAAGCTCCCAAATAATGTTGGTGTGGCTTTCTGAAAACAGTATCGATGGAAAGACAAACAATGTCCCAAATAACAGGAGTATGAACGACAAACAGTAAGTCCATAGGGCAAGAGAGACAGCAAATGTATGTTCCATGTATTAAAATGAAAATAACCATCAAATCATAATAGACTATGAAGCGTCAAGTAAAAGCATCTTCATTGGTACCTCTCCTCGTTCTCTTCCATCAGTGCCTTCTAAATCCATTACAAGAGTGCAAGGTTCAATGCCAACACATTGCGCCAACCATATACCTTTAGTGGTTTGAGACCTGAGGGAACTCAGATACTTTATTTTAATTTTATTGACCAACAAACAAGAGAAGTAACAAAAAGTTCTTCAGTAACAAACCTCCCCTTAAAAGCATCCATCTCCCTAAAATTAGTACCAAACAGGTGATTTAACAATGTACTCTTCCCTGTCAATGTCATGGAACAAAGTTAAATCAGTTGAAAGTGGAGGAGACAGAAAATGCAAGATTACTATGAAAGCTGGTGTGAACAGGAATCTTAGAACTGTAAAAACACAATCTTGGACTTTAAAAGGGAGCAGTGGAATTAACAAAAAAATAAAATAAAATAAAATCTTAGACATGTAAGGGAGTATTTAATTCCATAACAGAAGCACTAACAAAGCCACCCAAAATTCACGTATTTCGAATTGGCGAATGCAAGAGATAAGGAAGTATCTTTACAGCTAAAAATTCATACCACTACTCTGAGGACCCATGATGGAAACTACGGCATAAGAAAGCCCGCATTCTACAAGTTTAACTTCCTTCATGAAATTATCCAGTCCAGCAACATTGAAATTACCATCCCCATCTATAAGGTGAGTTGAGCAACAACCATCACTTTTACCTGGATAAATGTATGGCAATTGTATTAGCAAGAACAATAATGTTATCGAACATAACTCTTAACTTGAGAAACCAGTTAAATGCATTATAGGCACAGTATGCTCGACAGCGAATCAGAACAAGAATAAAGGAACTAGCCCTAACTGAATAAAGTAAAGAGAGAAAGTCAGTTGAGCAAACGATAATTCATTGTAATTCTTCTCCACAAATTTGTGGGGGTGGGGTTCCAAGATAATTAAAAACAAGTTCATTTACAAAATTCCTAGCAACGAAGTTTCCAAGTCTCTTAGCAAACAACACTCATGAGCTCCAGTCCAGTTAAAACCAGAGCACCATAGCCAAGAATACTGCAGTTACGCCATCAGATCAAAATTAAATTCGATTGCACCCGTATCAAAATCAAACCCAATAAAACCCTAAATCCCAAACTATCGAAATGCAAAGCGCAAACCACTACTTAAACAGTTACATTAAAGCAAAGCTTTTAAGCACCAAAATATAAGAAACGTACATAGTAGCACGTATTTTATTTAAATACGAGCAAATACGTTATATAAACTGAAAACTTTACTCAGCCCTAGAAAATCATTTATCATAAATAACAAAGCATCATTGAATTAGGGGTTTTTCGATAAAAACAAATTAACAGAACTATTGAGGTTCAAATGGATCGTAGAGATACATACCCATATGTATCAGACGATTCAGAACTGAAACTGCTCGATCAAAGATACAGACTTTTGGAACACCAGAGAGTAGGAGATCACTGAATTATGGAAATCGGAGGACAAGATCTCGAATAGGTGAGGTTACGTCGTGTACTGACTCTTGTTTTGCGGTGCCTTTAGAAGGTCGGTTTTACTGTCCGACGATGATCAAGAAAAAATAGTCAAAAAGGTTGAATCAGTAGAGAGAGAGGTGTTTATTGAAAATTCATGGAGTGATTATATTCACCAACCATATTTTTTAACAAGATTTTAATTGTATTAAGGTTTTAAATCTTTATTTGTTACTCTTTTAACTTTTTATTTTTTTGATCACATATTATTAGCAAATCTTATCTTTAATTATATTGATTCTTTAAAAAAAATAGTTAGAATAAACAAATATTTAGTCGCCATTTTGAATTAGTTTTCATTTTTATTCATTCAAAAATACAAGAGGCGTACTAGTCTTTATTCTCTTTTAACGAAATTTTCCGACAAAAATCATATACCTTTCATGCACAATAAATTGAAGATGAGTTTGCAATGGAATATATTGAAATATTGTGACAATAACCAAAGATTATTTACATTTCATACAATTAAAATATGGTGCTTACAAAAAATATGGAGCGGATATATTTAACCTAATAAAAATACATATTTATATTTTAAGTAATGGCAATTTCATTCCTAAACATAGAAAAAGAAGAAATGTTAAATTCCAACATGGGGCTCCAACCTTCAATACATGTGGCCCTTATGTCCTTGACATTTGATTTGTTGTGTTCATTTGCCATTGTTTTAATATTGTTGCACCCATGTCTGCTAAGTTGTTCGAATGTTTAACGACCACAACGCTCACACGATGTTAGGATAAGTTGAAGCAAGGGAATAAGTTTTGGGGGACGGCAAGAAATTTATCATATTCGAATTTCTAAAATGACCTAGTTTTTTACCTCTTTTTTTTTTTTTTAACGACGTCATATTGTGTGTAGTATAAAAGAATTTGCATGCCTTATCTTCCACCTCCTTCACCCTATACGGTCAGTTCTCCTCTTTCTCTCGAACCTTAGCTTCCATCGAGAGTCGCCATTCTTTCGCTCTTCGAATCCCTATCTTTGAATACAGGAAACGTACATTTGGTGTATAAGTACATTTATTGTGATGGATCCCTTGTTTTTGTGCTCGTTTTAGAAGAAAGTATAGATATTTTACGTCTTTTTTAAAACTATGTGAGTTTCCTTTCATTAAGTCACATCGAGGGTTTGTCTGGAGTTTTGGATTCGTATTCATTTGAGATGATTTTAAACGTAAAGATTACATGTTTAAGTTGTTCTTGGTCTAGAATAATTATTGTACTCACAAAAAATTGAGAATTGTATCGTGATTTTTGTATTATACTACTTTTTGTTTTGGCGTTGGAAGTGTTTCGCTTGAAACCCGCAAGCGTACAGAATCGTTGTACAAGTAATAAAATATGTGAGTTAAGAGTATCGTTCCCACAATGAATAAGGTCTAACTTGTAATTTAATAACTACTATTAAATTCGAAGTGTGATGAAATCAAAATAGATGGTTTATATCTAATCTATATTAATCTTAAACTAACAAAACAAATAAAGTTTTTTTTTTTTTATATGTAAATGATTGTATTGGAATTGTGAATCCCCATATTTCCATTTAATTCAATTCTTAATTCGTAATCTAGTAAATTTATGCATTCAAGACAATCCATAATCCACTATTATTCAATATTATTTTTCAAGATATATTAAACATATGTTCAACACGATCCAATTATATTCCTAGTTAGAATTCATATGAAAAACATGCATTGATTCGCTGAATTTATCACACATGATTGTACATGACATAGATATTATTCATAATACATATTGTCTATGTGTTAATTTTGCCGTTCTAGACTTATTGTAAATATTTCTACACTGCAACAAGTAACTTACTATATAATTGGTGATCAAGCAATCAAATAGTTTAATGGGAATGAAAAACTAATCAAGAAATACTAAACTAATTGTCTTGAATTAAAATAAATAAACAATAGGGTACATCATTTATCTAATACAATGAAAAACTTAGCCTAACATTCTTATAATTAAATTACACAACAATAATTGAAAAAAAAACACCCGAAAATAAGAAAGATTGAAGACGTAGGAAAAATCTACGTTCTTGGCTCAAATTTTGAAATCGGGCTATGAATTTTCAAAATTCTTATATGATTCGCCTTGAATTGATGTATAGACTTGTTTTTCACCTCCAATATACGTATTTAAAGGATGTCAAAAAAATTTCATTGAATTGTTACAAAAAATGGGTCTCAAACTGAGACTGGAAATTCGAAGATAACTTTTTCGGTTAGAAGTTGATACGTGACAGTACTTGAACTATATTTCATCCATTTGGCTTCTTTCCTCATCCAATTGATGTCTAACATTCTCAAATCTTCATCGTGAAGTTTGACGTAACTTTTGAGTATTTGTATTTCACTCGCCGAACTTTGTATTTGATACAATTGAGCCATTTTCCGCTATCTTTGCCTTAATTTCTCCAATTCTTCATCAAATATTGAGTTTTGCCTACAAAATGAAATATAACACAAGAGGTAGTATTTTATTCAAAGAACAGTAAAATATCATCGTTCAGGACGTCGAATAAGTGTAGAAACTACACTTATCGGAGAGTTGCTTGCGACAAGAGTGCATACCTCAAGATCGTCGGCGTTGACCTGACAATATCCATAAGAAATCGAATTGGTGATAAATAGATATGGGTCTACTGTAGTTTGTTATCATGGACAGAAGTAACAATCGAAGTGGTCTAAATATGTATAGTTCGGTTCATGATTCAATTCCTAATGTTGAAGGTAAAAAATAGAGAAATTTTGAAGGGTGTCATCAATTAAGATTGTGATGGATTTTAAAAATTCTTTTAAATTTAGGTGTTCTCAATTGAGATTTTAATAAAATCCAATGAAATTTTTTAAAATTTAAGTATTTTAAATAACAGGTAGATTTTAAAGATTTCATTAATAGGGAGATTTTAAAAGATTTGGATGAATTTCAAACTTCAAAATATATATAACTAATTTTTTTGAAATTTCACCATATTTGATGAGATTCTTATATAATTTGAGAAAATCTATTAAATCCACGAAATTCATTAGAATTTATAGTCTTTTAAAATTCATCAAAATTTTAGTCGATGACAACCCCATTTGTATGTTGTAATTCCATCTAAGTTTTTTTGTTTGTTTGAGCCCCATTTGAAGAGAAAAAATGCATTTTTGAATAGTAATTTTTGGAGAATGTGTGATTAAAATTTAAGAAAAAAATCGATTTATGTGTAATATCATCTTATTGAAAAATGTGTGGTTGAAAATGAATTTTGAAAAAATGAATTTTCAAAAAAATAGGGCTCAAACTATAGTTGGAGACTATAAATTTTGTGAACCCAAAAAATGGCGTTAGTGACTTTCGTTTTTTAGTGGATTTTTTGATGTTAATGTTTCCTTAGTAGGGTTTTAGAGCATCTTAAAAAAACTCGCTAGTTATAAAAATTATCTTAAGTATAATAGAGAATATCTATAAGTTAGAGAGTAATTTTTTTTATGAACTTCAAAAAGTTTTCTATTTTGACTCTTTATTTTATTTTTTCCAATGATCATTTATTGATTTCTCATCATATCTTTTTAAAAAATATTTTTTTTTATATGTTAATGATCAATTAATTTAAATGTGATTTGAATTATTTAAGCTGTAGAATATTGAAATTTGAAACTTATTAAATGCAATCATTGTTAATTAAAAATAGAAAGCAAGTATGGCTTTCTACACCCATGCTTCATTTTTAAAAAATTAAAATAGAGAGTCTCTTGTAGCTACATTTTAAGCATTAACTTCCTAAAATATAGAGTATCTTGTATTTAGAAAGTCTCTTTGATGTATTTATTGTATGTCTTCTTCTTCTTTCCTTTTTTTTTTAAATGTAAATTGTCATTGGTAGTTGTTAAAAATGTTTTGACATTTCAATTTTTGCATGCAATTAAGATTAACAATAACAACATAATATACAATTTGGAAATTGATCTCACGAGTTAGATATGTATTATATATATTATTTGTAAAAAATAATTATATTAGATAAGATGTTGAATGGTAAAAAATATGAAATTTATATGAAATTCGAAAATCTGGAAATTGCTTATGATTGCTACACAAGTGATTCAATCGCTGAATTCAGGTAATGATTGTCTAAAGAGGTCGCCATAGTTTACAGTTAGTAGTTTCATTTTAGGATATCGTGTTATAACGGGTCTCGATCAGTCGATAGGTTTTCAAAATTCTAAATTTTAATTGTTGTTCCTAAAAGGTACTTGCAACTAATTTTTATTCAACATCACATGTAATAGGCTGAAATAGTTCAGTGTTAATGTGTTTCTCAATTTCTAAACACTCTAATGAAAACAATTGTAGTTGTCTTAACACTCGCCAAAAAGTTTGTACCTATTCAACCCCATCGAAGTTGGTATATTTGAAACTAAAACTTATAGTTATATCCAGATTTTGAAGTCAATTTATTTATTGATTTTTTTATTTTTCTTGTATCGATGTGCAGCTACAATGCCATCGCAGTATCGAGGGTTTGAGCTCCATTTTCCATTCGACGATGAACTTTTTGAATAGAACATGAGCAGAATCAGAAGAGAGATCTGAGACAAACATTTTCCTTTCTTCCTTAAGCCATGTGGCAAATTCATTGTTCTTGGTGAAATAATCTTCATTGGACAATTCCTGAAATTTTAGTTTCTGAGAGAAGGATAAGAAAAAAGATGACAATTAAGAAAACAAGTAGAGTGATAATGTTACATATTGTAAAGAATCCATCCAGGAATGCTGGACTGACTTATTGTTTCATGCGATGATTGGCGAAGTTGCTTCGCCCTACCAGAAGAGGATGGGTTGTTGTAATTATTTAATTATCATGCTAAGAACGAGAATCATATATTTTGAATTACTAGTTTTAAATTCATATATGCAGAAGATATTGTTATATATGAATATTACCAACTAGATCTTCATCTCCTTGCTCTTCAAAATAATCAGCCGACAACGGGGCAAGCCAAAACGATATGAAAAGGAGAGGAGACCTAGCCATTATATAGAAAATTATAAAGCCGGCTCAAAACCGACTCTAACCCTAATTAGGATTTATATAATTCCGGCTCATATACTTAAAATTACCATATTATAAAAATAAAGTATGTAAGGTGTACAACGACTCAAGTGATCACTAACATATAGACATAATCACAGTATCATTGCAAACTATACATCTAACTCGTAAAATTCGCAATAAAATGGAAGCCCACATAATAGAATTATTCTAACATTCTCTCACTTGGGTAAACATTTGATTGCTATAGAACAGAACTTTTGACCTCCGGGTGAGACTACATAGGTGGCCACACAAGTATAGTTGCAATGATAACACCTTACACAACATGATCCGGTCCAACAAGAATGTTAACATCGAACATGGAAGTCGTTACACCAATCAAACGATGTAAGACCACTCCACAGCTACAAATGCCAACATCCTTATCGACATGGATCCCCATCCTCCAACCAATGTGGTAGTATGCAGTATGAACTTAGCACCAAATGTGATAAAAAACTGTGCTAATTCATATTGGTCCTCAAAAATGCTTCTAATCAAAATGAAGTCACATGTCTCTAAAAGAGACTCGTCTTATGTTGTTAATTGTCATATCTCGAGATCAAAATAATATCACAATATAAGACATAAGTTAAATGCATGCTCAAAATAATTTATAGATGGGGGAAAATATATTTTATTATTGGAAGGGGATGTACTCGAAGAACATATGTGTTGCCTACATACCCCATGAAATGATCAAGCCCAAAACGTAGCTCTCTTACATAAATAACTCCTACTAACCAAAAAAATCAAAAAGTTTCCATAAAACCCATATCAGCAACATGTGTCTTAAAAAATTTAGGAGCGAGTCCCTTAGTTAAAGGATCTGCAATCATCGCATCTGTATTAATATGCTCTATCGTCGTCTGTCATTCATTGACTCTATCTCCGACCACCAAATATATGATGTCAATATGTTTCGATCCACTTGAACTTTTGTTGTTTCTTGAAAAGAACACTGCTGCGCTATTATCACAATAAATAGTGATTGACCACGAGATGGAGTCAGCAACTTTCAGCCCAGAAATAAAATTCATTAACCAAACGACTTGAATTGTAGCTCCATAACATGCCACAAATTCAGCCTGAATAGTACAAGATGCCACCAGAGTCTGCTTAACACTTTTCCACGAGATAGTACCACCAGCCAACATGAAAATATAACCCGAGGTTGATTTCAAAGCATCTTGACATCCAGCAAAATCAAAATCTGAGTAGCCTACCACCTCAAGGTGATTTGAATGCTGGAAAGTTAGCATGTAACTTTCAGTTTTCTTTAAGTATCTCATAACTTTCTTCACTGCTTTCCAATACTCTTGCACTAGATTCGACTGAAACCTACTGAGAACACTTACTGTATAAGCTATATCCGATCTAGTGCAAACTTGAGCATATATCAAACTTTCCACAGCACTAGCATATGGAATCGTCTTCATAGATTCTCTTTCTAGCTCATTCCTTGAACATTGGGCTTTGTTAAACTTATCTCCTTTTATGATATGTGGTACATCACCCGGTGCACATTTCTGTATATTGAACCTTTCTAGAACACGTCGTATGTAAACCTTTTGAGAAAGTCCCAACACGCCACAATTTCTATCACGATGTATTTCAATGTCAAGTACATAACTTGCTTCTCCAAGATCTTTCATTTCAAACTTAGCAGATAATATTTTCTTTGTCTCATGAATTAACCCCAAGTCATTGTTAGCAAGTAAAATGTCTTCAACATACAAGACAAGATAAACGAAATTTTTCCCACTGGTTTTGAGATAAATACATTGATCAACTGTATTTTCAACAAAACAAAGAGAAGTCACAACCTTGTCAAATTTCAAATACCACTGCCATAATGCCGGCTTAAGGCCATATAAGGATTTATTCAACTTACATACCAAATTTTCTTTTTCCTTCTCATGTAAACCCTTTTCGAAAGATCTTCATTCAAAAAATCCATCTTTACATCCATCTGATAAAACTCCAAATTATAATGTACCACAAATGCCATGATAATTCGAACAGAATCTTTGGACGAAACAGGTGAAAATGTTTCATTGTAATCAATGCCCTCTCGTTGAGTGAACCCTTTTACAACTAATCTCGCCTTCTTTCGTTTAACATTCCAACCGTTGTTGGTGGAGGAATTTGAAGTTTCTCTTTGCGCCCAGGTTCGTTATTAACAATTTCAGCTGGTTGGGGTATAAATCTCTCCTGTATAACAAGAACTGGAACAATATCTGGATTCGGTTCAACAAAAAATTCCTTCAACGTAGAACTCCCACTATCACCAAAATTATTTTTCAGAAATTTAGCAGTGATTGACTCAACAATTCTGGTATCACGGTTTGGACAATAGAACTTATATCCTTTTGATCTATCAGGGTACCCAATAAAGTCATCAGGAGTGGATTTTGGGTCTAATTTCTTCTCAAATGGATTATAATTCTCACCTCAGCTGAACATTCCCAAAATCTGAAATGAGCCAAACTCGGCTTACGTCCTGTCCACAACTCGAAAGGTGTCTTTGCAACAGCTTTACTTGGAACTCTATTCAAGATATATATAGCAGTCTTCAAGGCTTCACCCCATAGATATTCTGGTAAATTTGTTCTACTCATCATGCTCCTGAACATGTCTTTAAGAGTCCGATTACGTCTTTCAAAAATGCTATTCTGTTCAGGTGTTCCTGGCATGGTGTACTGGGGCATTATGCCACACCCTTATAAAAACTTTTCAAAATCATCCATGATTTGATCAGACTCGTCACACTTTCCATAGTACTCACCACCCCTGTCAGATCTTACAACTTTGATACTTTTCCCACATTATTTCTCTACTTTCATTTTGAAAATCTTGAATTTCTCAAGTGTATAAGATTTATCATTAATCAAGTAAGCATATCAATATCCATATCGCGTGAAATCATCAATAAAAGTTATAAAATATTTGTTTCTACATATGATGGAAGGCAAAGGTCCACTAATATCAGTATGTATTAAGTCTAAAATACCATCACCCTTAGTAGAACATTTCCTAGTGGATTTAGTTAACTTTCCTCTTATACAATCTACACAAATGTCAAAATCAGAGAAGTCAAGAGAGGGAAGTATCTCAACTTTAACCAATCTTTCCATCATATCCTTTGAAATGTGACACAACTGCTTATACCACAACATGGAGGATGATTCACAAATTAGAGACCTTTTCTTTGACATATTCATAATACAAGATACTTCACCGATTGAAACCAAAGACAATTTATATAAACCATCACATAAGAAGTTATTTCCAATCAAACGAGAATCATAAAAAAATTCAACCATTCCATTCCCAAAATTAAAAGAAAAACCAAAAGCATCAAGTTTCGATATAGAAATTAAATTTCGTCTCATTGTCTGTACAAAAAACTATATTCTCTAAAACAAGAGAAAAATCAGACTCCAAAGACAATTTCACTACATTTTTGAACTCAATCTTCATTTGAACTCCATTCCCAACGCACGGGCTTATTTCATTCTCACTTGGCCTCTGTTTGCTTGTGAACTCATAATATGAATATTGACTCCCAAGTCTAACCACCAAGAATTCAAAGAAACATCTATAAAAAAAAATATTCATAACAAACTAAGGCCAAAGAGATACCTGCAAAACTCTTCTTCTTCTCCAATCAAGTCTTAAACTTAAAACAATCTTTCTGTCAATGACCCTTCTTCTTGCAGAATTTGGATTGATCATTTTTCTTTATCGTTCCTTTGGGACCACCAAAAGTTTGACTTCCAAAATTTTTGTTCAGCTTATTGAGATGTGACTTGTTGCCCTTGTGGAACTTAGATTTATGGTTATGAGTAGACCTCTTGTTCTGTGGTGGGTAAAAAGCTAATTACACAGTTTTGACATTTTCACGCCTCAACCTATACTCCTCTTGAGCATATACAACAATAAGATAATTCAAATTTCATTTATCTCTTTGAACATTATAAGCAACCTTCAGCTAATTAAACTGGTTCGGAAGGCTATTCAGAACATGATAAACCAGAAAAGGCTCATCAATGGGAATTTA
This sequence comes from Fraxinus quadrangulata, assembly GCA_903798255.1. NCBI lineage: Eukaryota > Viridiplantae > Streptophyta > Magnoliopsida > Lamiales > Oleaceae > Fraxinus > Fraxinus quadrangulata. Next base: position 14,070 of record CAIGRB010126635.1, on the reverse strand, counting down.
AGAGCCTTTAATTTAGAAATATTAATCATCTTCAGAACGTGCTCCCTAACTCCACTTGTACAATCTTATCTCATATTCATTAGTTTATCCATCAGATCCCCAGTTTTAGCTTTATCAGACTCAACAAATCTCAATCATATGGCATCCACAAAACTTTTAGCATTTTCATTATCCAGAATAGCATCCATAATGGAATCGGATAAGGATCGCTTAATAATTTTCAAACAAAGTCTATTAACCATTTCCCACTTTTCATACTCAACTACATATTCAGGATCGCTTTTATCTATGGGTTTCGAAAGATGCTTCTCCATTGCAAAATCGAACCCCAAAAGACCAAGTGTTATTTCTACATCTAGTTTCCATCTCACATAATTATTCTCAGTCAATATTTTAATAGCAGACAATTGACTCAAAAGAGTTGAGGTATTTAAAACTGTGAAAACATAAAATAACATATTTAATATCATCTATATGTAATGCATACAAACAATGGATGATAATATATCTATCTAATTAACATGAGCTAAATTAGATAGTCTGTAATTAAAGTCAAAAGCAAATGAACATTATTACGGTAAGAGCCTAGATATATCATTATAAAGTCACCTTTGGGCTAACAATATAACATGTTGTAAGGTACTCTTAAAAGACATGATAAAGTTAGTTAACAAAATAAATTGATTTTCGAAATACCAACACCTTTGGACAGAATGAGATTTCTAGAGCAAGTAAACTCGTTAACTATATTATGCCAATTTCCAAAAATATTACATATAATAACACATTTGGACAAGATACTATATGTAATAATTTAAAATTACGATGCCAATTTTTTTTGAAGAAAACCAAATAAATAAAAATGAGCGTGCCACTTTGATAGCTACCACCCACTTTTATTTCAATATATTTCTCTTAATAGGAGCACTTAAATAGACTTAAAGTCCACGAAAAATTTAATAATAATCACAATCATCAAACGACGAAAAATTAAATTCATGTGCAATTGTGAGACGAAATTGGCAACTAAATGAAATTTAGATGGACAAATAATAACGACCTTTAATTATTTTAACAAAATATAAAGTCATCAATTAAATATAATTTTAATTTTAGGTCGAAATTGAAACATGTGTGGATCAATTTTTTTTTTTAATTCAAATTCAATATTTCAAAATTACAAAATTGACCCTGAATTAAAATTATGAAAAGAGGCTCAAAATTTAGAAATTACAGAATAGGTCCTTATCCTTAAATTACAAAATGAACATTTTTCTTTAATTGAAGGCCAAACCCCAAAAATTCAGAATTTGCACGTAAAGCCTCAGAAATACACATAATTACATTAAATCCCCCGTTCCCAAATAAATGCAAAACTCGGCAAAATACCCTAGGTTCTCTCCCCAGCACTGCCGCTAGTCCAAACATCAATCCCCTCGACGGCATCTCCTGGTGATCGGCAGCCCGCGACTACCAAAGGGCGGCACGTCGACTGCATCTGCAGCAGCCCCAAACGGGCAGTAGAGAGGCGGCCAAAACACGACCAACAGGGGCTGCAAATAACAGCCTAAAAACACCAACGAAAGGGGTGCCAACAGTAACAAAAGAAAGGCCTCACAGAAGAAACGTGGGTCACAAAGAGGGTAGCCGCAGTCGGGGGGTCAAATTCATACACGCACACAGAAATCATACATACATTAATCTATAAACCAAATCAAGGTACATCCATTCGCAGCTTCTACATATTAAACATATATGCACCTAGACACAGGGGCGAGAATTTCATCAATTGATTTTTTTCTATTGTAATCATCCGGCATATATAATGGTCACAATAATAATACTAACAATATAATGTGAGAAGAAAAAAAGAACAAGGGCAAGGGCATAGACTGCTTTGTTGATGAGGGAGTATGTGGCGGATTTTTTTTTTTCAAATTCTTATTCATGACAATGGAGTCCTACTAGAATACAAATAATTAAATAAAGAAAAGGACGTTAAAGCAAATAAACCTTCTTACTGTATGTGTAGATTGGGGTTGTTCATTTTCTCTTCTGTCTAATGTACAGACCATGTCTCACTATGGTGAATCTGTTGGATTTGTTTCCCTAACGGCCTCCTGTCTAGCGGTACTCCTTTATCCTTGATTCGTATAGATCCGTACATGATTATGCAAAAGATAGAAGTATAGAAACATGAAATTTTATTGCAGAAGATTTAAGAGCAAAAACTCTCTTAAACTTTATTTAGTTACAAGTATTTAGATCCAGTGTGGATCCACTGTCTTCGAGGGATTTAGCCTCGAAGTAAAAACATTACAAGATTGTCAAAGATAAAGAAAATTTTTCAAAGAAATTTTTTTCTCTTCTCTCTTCTCCGTGTCTACATACTTTTATAGATGGATCTCCTCATCTCTTTAGATCTCTGTGGTCCATTTGTCATTCATCCACAGTTTTTCTTTTGTAAAAGCAAAAGTAATGATAAAGGAATTTGACAAATCGTCCATGTCTTTTGTCACATCTTCTTTTTTCAAAAGTAGATGTCTTATTTTTCAAAAGTATATGCCTTTTGTCACATCTTCTTTTTTCAAAAATAGATGCCTTCCTTTAGTCACATCTTACTTTATTCTAATTGATCTCCAGCTGTAAAACTTTCACTGGATCCTGTTTCTTCTTTGTTTTCACACCATTGGCAATAGTGGTCTTTGCCGATACTATGTCTTAAACTTTTACACAATTCTCCTTTATAGTTAGAAGGAGTATTTGGTAGATTATAAAAGTTTTTCTCAAAACTACACAGAGTTTTGATTCCTTTCATGTCAATGGTAGATCTTGTCTTGCTGGTCATCAATATGAAGTTTGATGAATGATTTACTTTGATTTTAGACTCATTGTTGAAAGTCCTTAATCCTGTTAAAAGTATTTGGCATGACAAGCTTCTCCATTCATTGAGAATTTGTTCGTTTACACACTCCGTTTTTACCGTAGTGGGTCTGCTTAAGGTAATCTGGTTCATTATCTTGATTTGGATATGATGATATCTTTTGACTAGAAGTCCTTCAGAATTCAAAAAATGAATAGTTTTGTTAAATTTTAAGACCATAAGAAGATCTGGGTCTTTAATAACGATTTTCTTAAATTCCTTGAGAGATTTTAAGAGTTTTTCATCAAGTAACTTGATTTCATCCATTGATTAACTTAAGATTATCATTTTGATAAGTTCGCAGTGAAATGATGTATGCACAATAGTTGGTTCAGATCCTTTATAGAAAATGAACTATCCAAATTTTTTCTCAAAACTCCCGAGATATGTTTGGCTGGAATCTGAATCTCCCAATGTTCTTACTTCTTCTTCACACTGAAGAAAATCCTGTAAAGAAATACCATGGATTGTTGGTTTTTCTTATTCTTTGGGAATCTTTCCAATAGATCTAAATCTACTTGGAAGGTTTTCTGTTTCAGGGGTTCTCTGAATCATATCTTTAAAAGATATCATCCTTAATCTTTGATTTGGATGTGGAGGTATGAAAAGTGGCATCCTGGGTCTTGCCCTTGGATTATATTCTTAACTGTATCTTGGTCTAAGCTGAATATTATCAGATAGGTGGTTATATGAAGACGGTGTTTCACCTTTGGCTTCATAAAATTGGTTAAAAGCTTGTTGGGCTTCAAGTAGAGATTTAAAACTCTTGTGTTTGTATGGTTTGTTTTTAACAAATGGCTCTACTTGTTTCCATTATGAATAGAATCCCATATCAGGACCTTCAAAAATTACATAGAATTTCGTACCTGCAGGTAAATTGTTAATACCAACAAGAGGTGGACAAATTGTTAACTCTTGAGGTTTAATATCCTCAGTATTTTTCGAGTTTTGAATGCTCTCTTGTTCTTGCGAACATTTTTCATATCATGTTAATAGTTTTTGTGGGCTCGGAATACCCTTTTGTTCTTTCGAACATTGAGCTTTTAAATTCTCGTCTTTATTGCTTTCAATAATCTGGCTATTATCAGCATTTTTATTCGGGATTTAAATTCCCTTTTGCTCTTTAGAGTATTGAGCTTGAGAATGCTCTTTTGTATTACTTCCAGTAATTTCATTACTTTCAGTATTGAGTGTCTTCCTCAGGACTGTATTTTTATCTCCAGTACATATACTACTTTCGATTCCTTTTGACTTTGAGTCTGTTGAAGTTTCACCTTCCCCCTTTTTGTCAAAAGTTGTTGCTAATTTTTGTTTGAGAAGTCTAGCCAACTTCTTTTTCAAAATTTGTAGCTTTTGTTGTCTAGTTGAAATCTCAATTTCTTCGATTTCAATCTGTATTTCAAGATCTTCAATCAGATCTTCAATTGTAGTCATTTTTACCTGAAAAGGCAAATTCTCGTGTAAGAGTATCTGCTAAAGGATTATCTTTACCTTTTATGATTTGTATTTCAAAATCATAATGACTAAACCACATTTGCCATCGCACAAGTCTTCCTTGTTTGTAGTCTGGATGTACCTGATGTTTTAAAAATGAACTACAAGTTCTTGAATCAGTTTTAACAAGAAATTTGTCAGAAATTATATAAAGTCTAAATTTGGTAATAGCCTTTTTCATAGCTAAAATTTCTTTTTCATTGATGTGATAATTTTTTTCTGCTCCTTGAAAAGTTCCTGAAGCGTAAGAACATAATCTTTCTTCTTGATCTTGATCAAGAGCTTCTAAAACTGCTCCCCAATATTCATGAGATGCATTAGTTTCAATTATCATCTTTTCTCCTGTTTTAGGATGATATAAAGATGGTAATGTCTTAATTTTTGATTTTATTTTCTGAACATAAATACAATCTTCTTTAGTCCAAATCCATTTAAAATCTTTCTTTAATTTCTTTTGGAGTGGGGATCCCAATTTTGCTAATTCTTTAATGAAAGATTCAGCATAAGTGAGACATTCAAGAAAACTCATCAATTATTTTTGATCTTGAATTTCATTTGGAAATTCTTGAATATGAATTAAAATATGCGGTTTTAAGGTTCTATATCCATAAGATATATCAAAACCTAAAAATGCAATTTTTTCTTTAAATAATTGCGCTTTCTTTTCAGATAACACAATTCCTTCTTCATTTATTTTTCTCAAAATAGATATCACATGGTTTTCATGATCTTTTTCAGTTTCTGAGAAAATAAAAATATCGTCAATGTAAACACAACAAAATTTATTAAATTCTTTTAAGATATTATCCATATGTCTTTGGAAAATACCGGGTGCTTGTTTTAGTCCGAATGGAACAACCTTCCATTGGTAGTGTCCTTGTGGACAGCTAAAAGCTGTTAAGTGTTTACAATTTTGATCAAGTATTACTTGCCAAAATCCTGATTTACAATCAAAAGAAGAAAATATTTTCTTTCCTTTTATTAATTGTAATAAGCTTTGCATATTTGGAATCAAATATCCATCATTTTTTGTTATTTTATTTATTTGTGAATAGTCAACAACCATTCTAGCTTTTTCTCGTCTTTTTTCAGCTTCATTTCTTACCATAAAAGCTGGTGAAGAAAATTGTGATTTGCTTGGTTCAATGATTTTTAAATCAAGCAATTCTTTTATTTGGACTGAAAATTCTTCTTTATCTTTAGGGCTATAAGTCATTGCTTTATCTCTAATTATAGTAGTTTTGAATTCTTCAAGTAATTTAATATTTGCTGTCATCTTTCCTTTGTTCTTCTGAGAATCCAAAGGATTTTCTGAACAACAATTTTTCTACAAATCTAAAATCATTTCTCTTTGAGAACTAATCTTAAATTGTTATTGTTCTTCAAGAGTTATGAGAATAGTTCTTTTTGGAATAATATTCTCCCCTCTGAAATTTTTTTATTTTTTCCTTTCATTATTTATTTTTACATTTTGTAAAAATCTTTCTTGCAATATATTCATTTAAAAGGCTTTTCTTTGTTTTGGAATCCATGGTTTGTTACCATTAATGGTAAAACTTATAGATTCAATTTCTTGAATGAATGGATGATGAAGTTGACAAAAATTATTTCCAATCATAAAATCTATACCAGTTTCAAGTTGGTATATCGTAGGTATTTTGAAATAAAAAGTTTTCCATTAAAATTTATGATAATCACTTATCTCAATATTTAAACCTTTTACAACCTTTGAAGTTTTAATTTCAGATTTATCGGCAATCTTTAAATTTAGAATTTTCTCAGATTGTACCCAAAATTATTTTGGGATAATCCATTTACTTGCTGTACATACTGATGCTCCAGTATCTACAAAAACATAAATTATATATTTTCTATATCCTTCAAAATTTAATTTAATAGGAATATAGATCGAGTTTGAATTTGTAATATTTCTATTACTCATCTTCAGATTCTTCTGAAGAATCAATTTCTGAATCAGTTGTTAAGTAATACAGAGATTATGTATCACTAGGGTCTTTAACTGGGTAAAAACCTTGATCATAGAAAAGATCAAGAAATTTGATTCTTTCCTCATTTTTTAATCTTGCTGGACATTCATTTGCATAATGTCCTGATTCATTGCAGAGCCAACATCTGCAATTCTTTTTCTTCTGAGGACAATATTTTTTATTCTTTTCCTTTATATTTTTCTTTTTATGAAAATATTTTTTCTTTTTGAAGAATTTTTGCTTATAGGGCTTTTTATATTTTTTAAATATATATTTCTTTTTTCTCTTATAAGATTTTCTTTTTTTCTTTTGTAGGTGGTAAACACCCATATTGTCCTGATATTTTGTCAAGATATTTTTCATAACATAGTTTATGATTACTTATTAAAGCTCTCCTACTATCTCTTACTAAAATGCTTTATTTGCATTTGTCAGTAATAAGATTTCTAGTTAAAGAAATAACTAGTCCTATTGAATTTTCGACTCTTACATTGAGTTTTGGATCAATGTGATTTCTTTGACTGTCAATAGCATTGTTTAGTAATTCCATAACCTCATGATTGAAATATTCTGAAAGTTTTCTTATGAATTTTTCTGTTAATTCATTCCACTTATCACTACGACTTATGTAAAAATACTTAGAAAATTCACATGCATAATTTTCAAAGTAACACATATCACAAATAGAAATTATTTCTAAATTATTTAAAGTATCTGCGATCTCAATCGTAGATCTATTATTTTTAAAAACTTCATAAGTAAGTCCAATAAATTGTTTGTAAAGTTGTTCTACAATTCTCTTAATGAAATTTGGAATATTATATCCAACATCATTCCAAATTGCATTCTTTACACTGTCATCAAATCTTTCAAGGAAATTTCTGGCATTTCCTCTAGTGCTAGCGAGCACATAGTTCCAAGAATTTGATTCGTGTTTAATTATCTCCTTATTGGTAATCATGGCAATCATAATATGACTATACCATGCATCAATAAGTTTTTTGGGTTCAAGCGTACAATCTACATCTAGGATTGATACTTGTTGATTTCCCTTTTTCGGTACAAATTCTGAATTCAAAATGCTTGAACTCAAATTTTCATAATTTGGTATAGGTCTAGGATTATGATCTCCTATGACCCATTTACCATCTCCTACAGGATTAGAACTACTTGGTTCTAAATTTGTAGTCTCAGGTTTTGGTTCTCTCATAACAATTCCAGGTGACCTTGTTGTATTAAATCTTTCATGAATTATGACTTCTGAGTCACTATCATCAAAATTTTCAACAAAAGGTTCAGTTTCAGAATCTTTAGAATTTTCTTCTTCTTCTGATTCAATTGTCATAACAGTTTCATTTTTTCCAAGTTTAACAATGTTTTCTATTTCTTGTAATTCAGAGTCTTCAAATGCAAGAAATACATTTAAAAGACCTAAATCATTCCTTGTTTCATAAATATTTTTAAGATTTTTTTCTTAAATTTGCCATTAACTTATAAAGTTAATATCAAATTTTCCTTTTGGTTTTTCTAGAGTTTCTTCTTCAAAGATTTCCCCCGTTTTTTCAAAAATTCCTAAAGAAGTTTTAGGATTTTTCTTTAAGTTAGTTTGATCTTTTGGTTTAACACCTGCTACAATGACTGCAGAATATTTTTCCATTGATCTCTCAGTATTTTTTTGAAGAGTTTTTAGATGTATTTTTACTTCTTCAACTTCATTCTTCAAGTCTTTAATCTCTTTTAGAATGTCATTTAAAGTCATTCTTCTTCTTGAAAGAGATTTTCAACCATTTTTGTAATCTTTTTATTTAGCAATTTGAGCTGCTTATGTATACTAGATTTACTAGATTCAACTTCGTCTTCTTTCCACTTAACATTAGGAGGTGGTTATCTTAAAGACAAACTTCTAGTTGAAATAAGAGGTCTTTGTTCTTTAATTAGTTTTCTCTGCTCATTTAGATCTATATCTAAAGATCTTCTTGAAGGCTGATTTAATGGTTGGATTAACCATTCAAATTCAATTTCTTTATGTTCAAGATAGTCTGCAAATAAAGGATCTAATTTTATTCCTTTAGATTCTCTAACAATTGTCATATTGTGTTGATTATGTATAGCATAACTAACCAAATATGAAATTGAAAAAGGTACATTATTGTCTTTGACTAAATCTGTTCTTTTATACTTGTGTACAAAAGAAAGTATTCTATCAAAGTTATGGTCATGTAGACTTACTGAAAGTCTAGGATAAACTGTAAAAATAAGTTTTCCACATGCTAGGTTCCTTTCAAGGGCTCCTAAACANGGATAAACTGTAAAAATAAGTTTTCCACATGCTAGGTTCCCTTCAAGGGCTCCTAAACATCCTTCTAGAGGATTTTGAATTCTTTCATCAATCAACATCATAGAAATGGGTTGATTTATTTTTTCAGACAAGGTACTACGAAGTTGTATTCTAATAGCTCCGATAGTTACCCAAAAAAGATTCTTGTTATTATCAAGATCTATTTTTTGTTTTGCTTTATTTATGTCTTGTCTAGTAAGTAAAGATATTCCTATCTTTCCATAAGTATGCTGAACATGTATGGCGAATTCCTTTTGAGAAACACCATAATATATATGTCTATTTTTTCTTGCAAATCTTTCAATAAAATCTGATTGATCAAAGATCTCTTTAGGTTCTATAGCAAGTTTTGTTTTACATATTTTTGCTAACTTCTTATCAGAAATTAAAATTTCTTTTGAGAAATTTCATCATTACTTTCTTCTTCATTAATATGTCTATCAATTTCCATGATGACAAGTCACATAATGAATATTCTAACATCATATTCATACTTATTAAATGCATTTATCATGCTCAATTTGTTTTTTGTAATTCTCTTTCGGTTATGATTCCTGAATATAGAATCTTCATAAAAGTATTTACAAGTTTCATAAATAGCATATTCAGTGAAAACCAAAAGCACGAAACTCTCCATCTCTCTGTATGCATATATGTGTGAATGTATAATGAATGTGGCTATACAATTAATTGAAAGGCAGATTGTAATTATCTTAGTGGTAATTGCAAGAAATGTATGCATAGACGGATAAGCAAGTGAGAAGACAGAATTTCAAAAATCAATTTTATTTTTGTTTAAAAGATTCTAATCTTAGCATGCCCACTCCGATACCAATTGTTGTAATCATTTAATTATCATGCTAAGAACAAGAATCATATATTCTGAATTACTGGTTTGAAATTCATATATGCGGAAGACATTGTTATGTATGAATATTAGCAGCTAGATCTTCCTCTCATTGTTTCTCAAAATAATCAGTCGCCAATGGAACAAGCCAAAACGATACGGAGACGAGATGTGACCTAGCCATTATATAGGAAATTATAAAGTCGGCCCATTACCGACTCTAACCCTAATTAGGGATTACATAATTTCGACTCACATACTTAAAATCACCACATATAAAAATAAAGCATGTAAGGTGTACAACGACTCAAGTGATCACTAACATACTAAGCCTAATCACAATATCATTGCAAACCATACATCTAACCCGTAAAACTTTGTAATCAAATGGATGCTCACATAATAGAATCATTCTAATATTCCCCCACTTAGGCAAACATTTGATTGCTATAGAACAAAACTTAATCACAATATCATTGCAAACCATACATCTAACCCGTAAAATTCGCAATCAAATCGAAGCCCACATAATAGAATTATTCTAACATGGATGTCTTTCAAGAGCTGGATCATCTCAAATATCGTAAAGATTTGCTCGTCTTTATTTTGATGTAGGAAACTAAGGAACTAGCGTGCTACTTGAATATTGAGGTGGTTAACGGGATCATCGTTGTTTGCAAACTGTTAACTTGTCCTAGTCAAGGCTCGAGACGAGTATTGAGTGGATCGGTTTTGGAAGAGTATAATTTACAATTTTTTGATTACGTGAGTAAATGAACCATCATACCAGAGTCTATGGTTTCCTTATTAAGCAACTGTCATTTAGTCCAAGGTTGGATGAATTGAAGTTTTTTATCTAAAATCTATTATTATAAAATAAAGTTTAAGAATAATTCACAATTGACATTCATATGAAGTTTTCAATTAAAAATATATCAGTACTTTTTAGGATAAAATTGATAGAATAATACTATTTGTCATTATGATAATTCTATTTAAACATCCTCCAATTAAAAAATGTTTCACCGAATGCTGACGTGACACCTTTTTAAAGCCAAATCTCGTCGCTATTATATATAAAAATAAAAGTCTTTTCTTCTCCAAAAATCCCCCTCCAGAAAATCCAGCACTCAATATTTTCTTCTCCATTTCTTCATGGAATTCTCCCTCTCCAACAATCATAGATGACCGCAAAGTCGACACCGAACACATCAACAACTAGCAATTCGAGGCCGGCAGATCGACAATTGTAAGTTTTTTTTTTTTTTTTGAACATTTGCGAAGTATGGAAAAAGGTTCCATTTTTTTTTCTAAATTTTTGTCTTTAATGGACATTAGAAGATGTTTCAACTTCATTTTAGTTCCTTTGATGGTTTTTAGTTTCTACCACAATTCTTTCGAAATCTATTTGTACGCTTTTAGTAAGGTGAATATTTTTTGAAGCACACGGTGATAATTTAGAAGATGAACTTGTATCAAGTTTGTGCAATGTTCAAGCAGTATTTGCGTGCAAATTTTTCATTAATTAGACTCTCGAAGTATTGATCTAAAAATGGCCATTCAAATATGTTGAGTGACATTGCTTTTGCTTCAGATTTCATGAAATGAAAACTTTAACAATCATAGGAGGAAGATTTGAAGGTAATCTTCTATCACAGAAAATGAATTTGTAATTTTTACGTCTTGTAGTACAAACTACACGAAAACCAATGAACCAGTTAAGACCCAAGACAACTAGCAAAACTTAAAGTTCTAAACGCTTGGAATCTAAGTGAAAACAAAGAAGGTTGGTCTAAACACTGAAACCATTACAAGTGTCTCTATTCTTTAAGATCTACCAACATCTTCTGGCGCTATTGTCCTATATTTTCTATTGAATTTACTGATTGTGTAAAACAAAAATCAAGGTTAAAATTTTAATTATTTATTTAATGGACAAAATTAAATGAAGATGACCTACAACTGAATTTGTAAGCAACGCAGGGCAGGATGGACGAGAAAATTGGTGAGAACGGATTGAAAAGGCAACAAATGGCACTTTCCACGTGAGTAACGTGTAAAAAAATGAGGAATTGAGATCTCACTTGTGGGCGAAATCAATGAAGACGTTTTTCCCTTATGAGATATTCTTAAGGAAAAAGAGAAATCAAAAGAGAACGAAAAGGAAGGGGAAAAGATCATTGAATTTGTATTCCTTCAATATAACTAGCCTATGTAATCGATTAAGTGACTGATATTATAGTTATCTTGTTTATGTTGCAATCTAAACTAGATTTTAAGTTGGATGGTCAGGTTGAATGGGCTATGGTTTATGTTTTCAATGGATTCATAATACAGGGACGGACCCAGCACCCAGTGGGGGGGGCGTGGCAGCACGTGCTGGGCTCCGCGGGACCACTGAAGCGATTTGGGAGTTCACTTCTCCGACAGCCTGGTTTGTCTTCTTCATTCCATCTCCCATCCTTTTTTTAAATTGGGCCAATTTGGCCCAGCCCATCATGTTTTTTTTTAATTGGGCCAATGCGGCCCAGTCCATCAACTTTTTTAATTATTATTATTTTGTAATTGGATTGGACCATTTGTTCTAGACCCAATCCTTAATTATATAATATATAGGCCCAACCCAAATCCCATTCTCCCTTCATTCGAAATCAATCCCCAAATTCCCAAGTCTTCACATTTTCCAATCTCTCGAGTCCCATGTCGGTGGGTGAATCGTCATTCATCCACCACCACCAATCTAGCCATCCCGTCGTCAGGCTGCAACCTTACGTCACTCTGTCTCCGTCAGTAGACTCAGCCCCTAGACGCCCGCGAGATTTGGTAAAACTGTAAGTTTTATGTTTTAACTTTCATTTTTTTTATGGTGCTATTTTCTATTTATAAGTTATGAAATCGATTTATGTAACTATGTTTAGTATATTGTATCATGTATTATATCATAAATATGATTTTCTGCTCAGAATTAGGTTAGGGAAATTGGAATTGGGAATTAATTGGCACTTTTCACTTTCAGACTTCAGTTCACTGATTTTGATTTGAAATGAGAAATTAGTTGTATCATTATCATAAATTTGAAATGAGATTGTATCATATGAGATTATGATAAATTAGTTCACTCATTTATGTGTTGCACACTTGCACTATTGTTTGAAATTTTGAATTACGAATTTTAATTTAGGGTTTAGGGTGATTGAGTTGTGATTTGTGATTTGAATTTTGGCCCATTTGTCATTTGGGACTTACGATCTCAATTCAAATAATGTGTACTTTATTTTTTTAATCAATTGAGTCAGAAAAATAAGTTAGGACATTCTGTAATTGTAGATAATGGAACGATTTTTTTAACTAAAATGGAAGTCCATAACTATTTTTTCCAGTTCTAATGGTGCATCTAATCCCGCCACTGCTTCTAGTCAAGCAGCCGATGTGTTAAATAACATGAAAAAGTCTCGAGCTCAATTCAATTCAGATGATCATGTATCTGATCCAGGAAAACGCCACCTATTGAGTCATATGATCCTAATATTAGAGATGATGTTAGGATGTCATATTTAGATAAAGATCATTGTCAACCACATGGACATGACTTTCCAAGAAGACAAATGACAAGTGATAACAGGTGTTTTTGGAAAGAATGGTTTGCTGAATTTGATTGGTTGAAGTATAGTATAGAAAAGAATGTGGGCATATATTCACTAAGACCGGCTTTAAGGCTTGGAAGCACAAAAAGATATTGAAAGAGTATGTCGATCTCTTTGATAGTGCTCATCATCAAGCTTTCGCAATCAAAAGCAAAGTATGTAGTGGTCAACAAAAAAATCATAAGACGAAAGATTGACTCGGTGCTAGATTTTACTAGATTCTTCTTGATTCAAGGATTAACATTTCGTGGTCGCAATGAATCCAAAGAGTCTCTTAATAAAAGAAATCTAATTGAATTACTAGACTGGTATACATGCCGTTGTGAGGGAGTTAAACAAGTATTATTCAGTAATGTTCATGCAAATGACCAAAGACCAAATGCCTTCACCAAATATCCAAAAGAACTTAGTTAATTGTTGTGTCGTAGAGACAACAAGGGCTATTACCAATGAGATGAGTGATTGTTTATTTTCAATTCTGGTTGATGAGGCTCGTGATAATTTTATAAAAGAACAAATGGCAGTTGTTTTGAGGTTTGTTGACCAAAGTGGACACGTAAAGGAGCATTTTTTCGGCATTATCCATGTCACTGATACTTGTGTGCAATCACTAAAGGATGCCATTGATACAATATTTTCTACGCGTAGGTTGAGCATATCTAGCATGAGATGTCAAAGTTATGATGGAGCAAACAATATGTCGGTGAGTTCAATGGCTTGAAAACTTTAATTTTAATAGAGAACCCATATACTATGTATGTCCATTGCTTTGCTCACCAACTTCAGATGGCAGTTGTTTTTGTGGCACGTAAGAATAACATGCTTGGTGATTTATT
>CAIGRB010126612.1:15033-31289 GCA_903798255.1 Fraxinus quadrangulata | reverse complement strand
AAGAGTCTTAAAGATGGCCAGTGAAATTCGTGTCGGCAACCCTATCCAATTCCTCATAATCACACCCATAAATTAACTAAACTTTTATAAAAAATAAAGTTATTGTGCTGATAACGTGTTATAAAAAGAAAGAATAAGAGAAGTCAATAGACATGTGTATATTTTATTAAGAATCAAAACCTTATATTTGTAGATAAGTATCGGGGATACAATAGTAATAATTTTTAGGGTTGTAGGGGTACAAGCATCATTCATATTAAACCCTAATTTACTTTCATTTTACAACAAATTGTAAATATTTTGCTTTTCACTTAATATAAAAGAAACTTATAAAAATCTTAAAATGTATTAAAATTAGTACATTATACTAGTACGAGTATAATTGAAGCACATCATATACTATAGTAGAAGTTCAATTTGATTTTATTATTTGACATCGCCGATCGGACCATCTCAACTCAACGATGATGTAAAATAAAAGTTTTTATTAAGAATTTGAATGCATATGCAATGAAAAATTAGAAAATTCTTCAATCCAATGAACTTACATATAATACTTGTTCTCTGTATTGAAAATAGTTCATCAATCATTACTAGCTAAAGTTAGATATTTATACCTAAAATCTTGAAAATTAATTGGGTGATGTATGGGGCCCCTTCACCCTCCATGTAAATAGTCTAGATATTATTTGTATCTAATAGATATGATACATCTAATAAATTGATAGCAATGTCTTTGCAACTTGAAATTTATAAAATCAATGCTCGAATTTTAAATTATGAGCATAATTTTCAAATTATACAATCAAGGCGATATGCCATGTTAATGGTAGAGAACATAAATCTCAATATTTTATTAAGTGTTATTTGAGATGATAATAAATGGTTTAACACCATTGTTTGTTAAATGTTTTCAATTAATTTCTAAATCATTACTATTGAGAACAAAATACTTCTCAGTTTTGTCTAGGGAATGCAATTAGCATCATGTCAATATCAAAGTTTTTTTTTTTTTCTTTTTTTGCTATATTTGGCTTATGGTCAAAGCTAAATTTTCTCATCTAATTATTTTCATAGTGTAATATATGTATAATTGATCTACCACAATACATTGAGATGGAAAGTAAAGAATGCTGAGAGCAAATATGTAATATGAACCCTTATACAATATCTCAAGCCTTAAATGGTGATATTATAATGTGGTTTGTTGATTGTTAATTTGACTGAACAATTTTCTCAGTATTAGGAGAAAAATTAAGAAAATGAAAATTATATAATGTATCATTATATTTAAATAGATCATTATAAAGATAATTCGAATCAGAAATTCGAAAGATAATTCATTTAGATGCATTCATTAACATAAGAGATTAATAATATCTCACGCACCATTTTTAAAAGCACTAACTTGAATTGATGTCCTAAGAGGAAAATTTGTTAACATTATATCTGATATATCTATGGCACATCTAAAGAGTAAATACGTTCGATTTTAAGAAAACAAAATCTCCAAATTAAAATGGAGTATGTAAAAAAAAAAAGACGGTCCCACTTAAAAGACATATTCTGGGAGAACATATCAATATAATTAATTATAAAACCCAAGAAGAGGTTCAAATATTATAAATATTCAACATAGAGATCTCTCATTAAGTTATATCATTATAAAAAAAGAAATAGAATCGAAAGAAAAAAGTTGTGACAGCACTTTTGTACATGATATACTGCTTCATATCATAAAGACTAAGATATCGAAATAAATTTGTCAAATCATAACGATAGAAGAAATGATTAGTTAAATAAATGGATGCAATCCTAGCAAAATTGAATTTATTAGAGAAACTTGAAGTTTCTGAATTTACAGTCCAAAAAATAAAAGTTTATACTTACGCGAAATGAAAATAGAAAAACTAAAGTCGTAATATATAATGCATGGCTCTTAGCATAATAAAGTTCGCAAAAAAATTGTTTAAATAAATAAATTATTCAGTGGTGAATGCAATCACAAGTTTGTGTCTTGTTAGATTAGAAACACATGAAATTTGATATGTATATAATAAATGTAATTATAACCAACTTATCTTATATGGTTTTGATACTATTTTTGAAGGATTTTATGCATGAATTATAAAATTCAAGTGATATCACTGTGAGGGAGAATAGATACGTGTTGTACTTTTTTTTCCTTTGATTGTGGTTTTGTCTTATTGGGTTTTCTTAACAACATTTTTAATAAGGAAACTTTTGTAGCGTACTCAAAGAATAATGTACTATTTTTCCATGATTAAAATTTTTTCCACACGATTTTTCTTAATAAAGTTTTAATGATGCATATTATCTGTGTAATGATATCCATAACCTACAATACATTTACCCTCAAAATAATATTCTTATATACTATATAGTGTACAACTTAAAAGAGATCAACAATGCAATCTATATTTCAACAGATCATCATACTGGCTAAAGACAAAAAAAGATTGATAAATATCATCTACGAAGACATGTTGCTTAAAAATTATACAAGAAAACATGAGACATACTTCACCAGAAATTGAAAGATTGAAGACATTGGCGCACATGACATGGATGACTCAATACAAGAATTTTCATTTATTGATATCAGGGAAAGCAATTGTACTATTTTTTCTTCGCTCAAGTTTTATCTCATTGTGTTTTTTTGACAATGCTTTAACGAGAGAACATTTTATTACTTTAAACAGTTGTGTAAATAGTCATTCAAGGGGTAGTATTGTAAATAAAATAATATTTATAAATGACTATTATATCAGTTGTAGTCCTAATTATTCCCTGTAGATATGAGGCTACTTTTTTCTATTTTTCTCTCTATTTTATATCAGTTTTCTATATATTAGAATTGTGAGGCTTCAATTATTTTGTTTTGACCACAATTGTTTAATTTCTCGATTCATTGAAATAGTTTTTTTCCCCTTCTTGTATGCATTTATGAGAATATAGAATACCTCTTACAAGTGATTCCCACCTCATTCAAGTCGGGACAATGTAGAGCAAGACAAAAAAAATTTCCGTGAATATATAAAGTTCATACACACCAATAGGTCACATTTGATTATATAAATTGAAAGAAAGAATTCAAATGGATCCTTATTTTTCTTTTCTTGAACTCAATTTAAAAAGGAATTTTAGAGACTTCGCATAAAAAAGAGTATTGAGGTGTAACAATTGTTTTGCCCAACGATGAATTGATTTATTTTATTAAATCATTTGATCAATGTAAAAGCAATAGATGGAGTTTTCGAATTAGAACATATATATATATATATACACACACACACACACACACACACACACACACACACACACACACACACACATATGTATACATCTATATATACATATACATACATACATATATTTATAATTTTATGGAGGTTAGCTTACCTTCACGATGTTCTCAAACTTTAAACCAAATTATTCATAATTTTATAGATTTATGTTATATTAGATATGATTAAATTCAATTAAAACAAGAATCAAATGGATTAATTTATTTAATCTATTTTAAATTTAATTTAGTGACCTTAAAGTGTACTCTTAACTATATATCAACGATAATTAAGGAATTAAACAAAATATAGAGAGTTATTAATGAGTTAGATAATTTTACTATTTAAAATAAGTTCTATTTGAAATAAGGAAGTTCGACCCAACAAACACCTAGATGGTGTATAAGTGTTTATGCGGAATTTAAATTTACCAATTAATAAATGCAACAAGTGATAGTTATTAATTAATACAGATGAATTCACATGCACAACTATCCTATGTTGAATTACCGGAGTTAATAAATTACTGAAAAATAAATAACACTTGAAAATTGTTTACGAAAAATCCGTAATTGGATAAAAACTCCGGACCCAAGCCAGTAAAAATCCACTATAAATAGATCAACTTACCGTATTGTCAGACTCGACTAACTCTAGTACTTTCTGACCTCTTGACTATAATCACCAAAGCCCTCCTGAATTACGTGCTCTTGCACTAACTGTTGGCCTTCTGAATTCGTCCATCTCCTATGGATCAATGAGAACTCTTCGTTCTCTAACAGATGTTGTGGAAGTATGTGTATTGGTGTTTGGTTTATGTGAAGTTGATGTTTTTCAATGCTACGAAGAGATCAAAAAGAAGGTTGAACTATTAGAATGATATTTAGGAAGTAATCTTTTATTTCTCTCAATATTCAACGCACATTTTCAAATAGAGGTGTGGATATATATATAGTGTAGAGGTTTTGGGTAGTATGGGCCGAATAAAAATCTTGAAAAATGCAAATTAGGTTTTCTTCGGATACAGTGTCACTTAAGCGAGATCCAGGCGACAGGCGGACGACGCAGCTTATGTTTTTACCACTTGAGCGTCAGTTGGGCGATAGGCTAGAGAAATTGCGGTGACTCTTTTCTCCTCATTCTATACTCGAATCCTAAGACTTCTAAATCACCTATACAACTTACCACTTGACACTTTGACTTTTAAAAACTCTTTTTCAACAACAATTTTGTCAAAAGATTGCTAATATCTTTAAAACCTAACAAACTCCCCATTTGGCATTCTGTGAAAAAACATGTATTACAAATCCAATAAATTCAATCTAATCTACCCAAAACCAACTAACTCGGCTGAATCTTACTTTTCCTTCATCCAACACGTTTCCTAAAAAAAATTCAAATATTAAGTGTAAAAGCACGTGAAACAGTAACAAGAATAAAAGCATTTGAGACAGTTATTCATAAATTCAACAACATACCAACTAAATTAAGATGCAATATCAATGTAGCCAACAACCAAAACCAAACTTTGATATCACTAAACATCAAAACTTAATCTATCTAAAATGAAGAAAATATCATATACATCCAAAAAGTATAAAAAAATATGTTTAAATCAAATCATGACATACTAACATAGTGCATACTCCACCTTTTTGTCACAAATGACAAGGGGTAACCGATCAACTATGTAGCAGCAGTATCATCACCATCATTGGTCTCATCATCTGAAGCAACACCATTATCCAAATGTCGACGAATCCAACATAATCCTTACTAAAGATAGCCGACAGCACCTCAAAGTGTAGCAAACTCTGCTGTGTGGCGATCAGCGGTGGCTCTCAGCTGTGTAATCTCCACCATAATACAAACATTCTATTCGATCAACACAAACATCTGTCCCATAAGTGCAATCGAAGGATCGACGGGAATAGACGCAGATGGAGGAATAGAATCAACAGGTGGTAGAACAGAAGTAGACGACGAAGGGATGTCAGTGGTGAAAGTAGGGATATCAGACCGAGATGGTAGAATATCAAAGGGATCAAAAGAAAGCAGATCACCAATAGGATCAACTAGCATAGTCGGATCTATTGGCTCAGGTGACTCAGACGAAGCATGAGATCTACTTTAGGAAATGGTAGTATGGCCAATAGGCCTAGAAACTCTTTTCAGAACCCCCTCAGGAAAAGTAACCCCAAGAGTTATCACTAGACGATGAATCAGGCAGGCGTAAGGAATACCTACTCTAATACCTGTCACCCGAAAGGCTGGTAAAATCTGATGGCATATAAAAGTAAGAAGATTTATGGAGTCACCATGTAATAAAGTATAAAGAAATCTAGCCCTTTCTATGGGCAGGGAAGATGTATGGGACACTGGCCACATATTCGTGCACACAATGCACAACAAAATCTGTCGATCGGTCAGAAGAGATCTAGTATGGATTGCAGTAATGGATGAATTACTCGTGGAATGTGGATAAGACTAGATGACATTAGGAGTGATCTTGATGGTCTTACCCCGAAGAAAAACTCTAAAGGTCAACCCACTAATATCATGAATATTGGTATAGAATACCTAGATAAGAAGACTAGGTGGGAGAGACTACTCAATCAGTAAAGACTTTTATCCACATGAAATGAAGATGACTGCGAAATCTGGGGAAAATCATAAAGAATTACCTCACGTTCTACCAGTACATGGCACAAGGAAAATTGCTTTCCAAAGACATCCTAAGCAGTAGATGAGATATATCTAGACCTACCATACGAAGTCGAAGCACTAAATAACTGTGCGGTAGTCCTCACTCTTTTAGGCAGCATCTGTGACAAGTGTGCAATACAAACATATCAATAGATGCAACTAAAGTTACTATATGTCGTGATGAAAAACTAACTAATGATATGCAAAAATGCACGTGAAATGAGGCAAATAGGCCATACACACTAAACAGTATAAAATTTACACTCATACACCAAAATCTAGACAAACATTTCATGAGCACGCAAATAGATGCAAAATTGCCTACTGCTCGCAAAATGAAGCAAAGTAGTCCAAGTCACACACAATGATGCAACATTGTCCAATACACACAAAACAATGTAAAACGACATTAGATAACTAGTAGACATAGGCAACTAACTAAGGAACGTGAGACATGGACGAAGATTGTGCAATGCATAGACGGAGGTATCATGGTACCTTGACGTAGTGACGCCGTGCACTGGCATTGTGTAAATTGAGGAAAATTGTGTGTGATATTGTATCAACACTAAATTCAAGGCAAGCTTTACCAAAAGTGAAATTTAAGTACCAATATATGTTTAAGTGTATGAATGTATAATGTCCATGAAATATGATGCCAAAAATCAACGAAGAAAGTCAATGTGTCATGTCATTGAACACGTAGCGTGTAATGACAATCGCTTAATCCACAACAAGCTTCCAACCAAGTAAAATTAACCACATTCAACACACCATCAAGCCAACATTTAACCATATCCCATCATCCATCAAAAGGAAATCCAAATCAAAGAAAATCCCACAAAAACAAAAAAAAAAACTAGAAAAACTCTAATCGCGAGTTTAAGGTTTAATTTCAACAATTTTTGGAGATAAATGATGCAAATAGGCATGGAAACTCATTATCATTACCTAACATGAAGTGCATATGGACGAATTGATGTAAGAAACAAAAGGAATTCAAAACCCAAAAAAAAAAAAAAAAAAATCAAAAAAACAAAAGTTAGGGATTTCGGTTGTACCTTTGAAATTCGTGGAACTTTGAGAATATGCAACCAAAATGGTGTTGTAGGACGTGCAATGAGTGAAGTAAATCAAGTAACAGAAATGGGTGCAAGAAATTTGGAGAAAAAACTCGTGAGAGAAGAGGAGATGAGAAACAAATGAATTTTGGGCTGAAGCATTTCAGTTTAAATAATCGCCATGTCGCTCGAGCAATAGTCGAGCGTTAGGAGAGGCAAACAGTTTATGCTTCTTGCATTCGATAGATGGCTCAGCGTGAAGTGGGCAAAAACATATTGATAGAAATAGCACCTTATTTTTGAAATTTTTTAAATATAAGTGACCTCGAAAATGCAAATGATTACAAGTAAGATATCATCAATAAAATAAATTTCCCACATACTCAATCAAGTTTAAATGGAGTATAGTGTATAAGTGACTCACGTGTACTAAATGCCACTATTTTCTTGTGAAGAAGACTCCAAGCCTTAAATTTTTGAGAAAAAATATGCTAAATATTACTGTTATATAAGTGTATTCTTCTACTAATGAAAGTCAAATAAATAAACTTATTAGGACCTTTAAATGAAGCTTATTTTTCACGAAAATTATTCTTTTCTCTCTCGAGTCAAATAGGTTTCGAAAAAAAGTATAAGATGAAATATTCTTTATTTTATGATAAGGAGAATATGCTTGAGTTTATGTCAACTAAATTAAGGTCAATTCATGTTCAATATCACCTTATCAACAGATGACTGTCATCCCAAATCTCACACATACGGTCAAGGGTCACTCACAAGATATAGTGTGTGCTGTGTAGATGGTACATAAAGAAATCTATACTCAAAACTTCACATTAAACGTAAACAAAGTAATGTAAACTACGTTACATATCAGATGAATGTATACTCTATTAAAAAAGCAAATTTCAGTACACTATAAAATGTCTAGCAGCACAAAACATACCTTTTTTTTAAATAAATCAAATGAAATAGAACGAATATATAGAAAATGAGATGCATGCAAGAATGAATGAACGGTACATGCATGTACACAGACACCAATAGCTTCTCTAAGAGATTCAAACCTCAGACCATCTAATAGCTTGGTAAATAGGTCAATTAATTGATTCTCTATAGAGAAGTGTTCAAGAATTACAACATGAGTCTCTACAAACTCTCGAATAAAGTGATGTCTTATGTCAATATGTTTAGTCCGATAATGTTGAACGGGATTTTTGAAAATATTAATGGCACTTGTGTTATCACAAAACACAGTCAAAGTACCCTACTCAAATCCATAATCACTCAACATCTACTTCATCCAAAGCAGTTGAGTGCAGCAACTTCATGCAGCTATATATTCGGCTTCTACCATGGATAATGAGATATAATTTTATTTCTAACTCATCCAAGCTACAAGGTTAGTACCAACATTAAAACGGCCTCCTGAAGTATTTTTTTTATCATCGGTATTTCCAACCCAATCGGCATCGGAATAGCCAGCAAGGTCAAAATTAGAGTCTCTAGAGTACATGATTCCATAATCTACGATTCCATTAATATATTGAATGATACGGCGCTCAGGTGGGATTCCTTAGGATCAACTTGAAATCATGTACATACCCCAACACTAAAGGCTATGTCAGATCTACTGACAGTAAGATAAAATAAACTACCTATCATACTCATATGTAGTGTCTGATCAACACTCATACCTGTAGGATCATGACCTAACTTGACACTCGTACTCATGGGAGATTTAGTGTGTTTCTTGTTGTCTAATCCAAATCTCTTGAAAAGGTCTTTGACATACTTCGATTGAGATATGAACAACCCATCATCAGTTTGCTTTCCTTGGAAACCAAAAAAGTAACTTAATTCTCCAACCATACTCATCTTAAATTATTGCGTTATGCATTCAGTGAATTCATGAGTAAAAGAGTCAATAGGAGAACCAAAAATGATGTCATCAACATAAATTTGTGCTTTGGTGATGGTTTCCTCAATGTGTCTTATGAATATAATTTTATCTACACCATCTCTTAAAAAAATCATGCTCCATGAGATATGTAGTTAGTCTATCGTATCAAACTCTAAGAGCTTGTTTAAGACCAGATAAAGATTTATTCAATTTATAGACATAATATGAAAATTTAGGATCAATAAATTCTTTAGGTTGTTCAACATAAGGCTCTTCTTGAAGTATTCCATTCAAGAAGGAACTCTTGACATTCATTTGATATAATTTGAACCCTAAGATGCAAGCAATGGCTAGAAGAATTCTAATGGATTCAAGGTGAGCTACAAGAGCAAAAGTTTCATCAAAGTCAACCCCTTCAACCTGAGTATATCTTTGGACAACTAACATAGCCTTATTCCTAATTATGGTACCTTGATCATCGGTTTTATTCTTAAATATCCACTTAGTACCTATAACATTACAATCATCTGGCCTAGGGACTAAATACCATATATTGTTTCTCACAGACTGATTTAGCTCCTCATGCATCGTATTTACCCAACATTCATCACTAAGGGCATCTTTTACTCTCTTAAGCTCTATCTGAGACACATAACTAGCAAATGTCAGGTTGTTTAAAACCTTCTTGTGAAATCGCATCCCTTTATCTAAATCCCCAATAATATTGACCTTAGGATGGCTAGACTTAACTTTAGATAAAGGTTCCTTATGAGGTTTAGATTTATCATCAGGTAAAGACTCCTTATTGGAAGTATCTAGGCCTTTAGAAGCGTGTGGGGGATCGGGAATTGATATTTCTTTAGGTTCAGTAATCGTGAGGGGATCTACACTCTTATGATCTAACTCTCCTCAATCTCTTCCAATCTCCCACTTACTAAAAGCATCATCTATCATGACATTAATGGATTCCATCACAACTCATGTATGAGAATTGTATACACGATAGGTTTGATTATTCCTAGAGTATCCTAGAAAGATTCCATCATCACTCTTGGAGTCAAACTTGCCCAAATTCTCTCTAACTTTCAAAATATAACACTTTCTACCAAATACACAAAAGTATTTGATATTAGGCATTTTACCCTTCCTGATTTCATAAGGCGTCTTATCAGTTTTAGGTCTAAGGTAAACCATTTTCACTATGTGACACGCAATGTTGATGGCTTCACCCTAAAAATGCATTGCTAGCCATTTGTTGAAACACATAATTTTTCCTTCTCTATTTTGTAGTAAAGTGATCGGTGAAGGTAACTCATGCTCGATTCCCTCCTCCATGCAGAAGTTTTCAAAATTAGAGTTTTCGAACTCTTTTCCATGATCACTATGAATTCTAGTTATGGTGAAATCTTTCTCATTTCTAAGTCTCTTGCACAAGGATATGATAAGGGTGAACACCTTAGATTTTTTCTCAACAACTCACTCCATGTGTATCGAGAGAAATCATCTACCACAACCAAAATATAGCATTTACCATCAAGACTTTAAGTCCTAGATGGTCCCATTAAGTCCATATGGATTAATTCTAGAAGCTTGTTTGTCAAAATGCTAGAAGTTTGTTTATGATTTACTCTAAGCCGTTTACCTTGTTGGCACGGTCTACATAGTGTTTTCAATTTTTTCAAGCTTAAGTTAACCATTAATAAGTTCCTTTTTAGCCAACTTTGACAAACTCTTATAGTTCATATGATCGAATCTTTGATGCAGCAGTTCAATCACATCAATCTTGGTACTTCTATACATATAGTTGGAATTTGGATGAACTTCATAACAATTGTTAGAAGTCCTTACACTTTCTAAGACAACATTACCAGTAGGATCATAAACAATACATCTTTTTTGGACACAACTAATCTCAAAATCAGCATCATATATTTGACTAATGCTTAACAAGTCGGACTTTAAACCCTTCCCATAAAGCACATTTGAGATAACAGGTAATCCAGATATATTGGCGGTACCTTTACCAAGGATAGGTGTAGTAGCCCCATCTATAAAATTAACCATACCTCCATTCCAATCATCAATAGTAGAGAACAAAGTTTTATTACCACACATATGTCTAGAACACGTACTGTTAAGATACCACATGGAGTTATTTTGAGCTTTAAGTGCAATATGGGCAACATAGCAATTCAATTGTTCATTGTACCTTTGGAAGATCACTTTTCTTAACTCAAAAGTAGATGTAATCCTAATCAACTAGGTCATCATCTCAATTGAATGGCTAACCTGATTGGTAAGGAAGTTAACCTTACTAGAGATATCCTGACTGCTACTTCTAGTCGCAAGTTTATGACACTTAACAAGTGGGAATAAACCTAGGTTAAAACTACGTGATGGTTGATATTGATTTATAGGTCGATTGGTCCTACGTTGTCTAGTAGGCCTCGGTTCTCAGACATTCTTGCCCTTGGTTTCAGAATTAGCAACATTTCTAAGTTTGTTGGTGGCTGGGACAAACGTAGTCTTGGATGCACCAACAATCTTGTTATCAGTTTGAACATATCCTAACCCTGCCTATTTTCAGCTGGCTTGTTCATCCCTAACAGATTATCAAGTTTTTGAGAACCACTCAAAAAGAAATGAAGTTGAGTTTTGGATTTTTCTAGGTCATTTGTGAAGGTTTTAACCTTAACTTCTAGGTTCTCATTGACAAGTTTCAACTCACTCAAATTTTTGGTAAAATCCTACAGGTCAACTATGAGTTTCTCTCTCTCTGTCTCAAATTCATTAACTTTCTTCAATACGACTACTTTATTGACCTTTTTTTATCTTAAAACTCTCATCAAATAACTATCGGTATGCCTTGATCAGAATTTTACTACGTTCATCATTCTCCACCTTTTTACTATCCTTATCAGATTCATTCTTAACTACAGACGTGAATGCCATAAAGTTCTTTTCATCCTCACTGTTAGAGGTATCACTCTGAACACTTGAATTGGAATCATCATCAGTTAGAGACGCTGCCAATGCCTTACCCTTTTCCTTTATTTAAGTTCTTCTTATAGTTGGGACATTCATTCCTATAGTGACCAAAATCCTGACACTCATGACATCTAAATGATTGAGATTTCTTACTAGAACTCTTAGCATTAGCCTTATCACGCTTGTCTTTTTGGAATTTCCTAGGGACATCATTTTTCATCTCTTGAGGTTTCTCATATTCTTGAGAACTTTTTGGAATTTCTTTACAGAATAAGCAATCTCATCACTCCTAAGGGTCTCAGTATCAGTAGACTCACACTCTTCTTCTTTAACGGTGTTCAATGCTATACATTTAATTTTCTTCGGTTGAGATATGGTGAGTTCATGGGTTTGAAGGGATCCTACAAGTTCCTATATCTTATCTTAACTGTATCTAAGTTCTTGCTCTCTTCAATCGCAGTAGTCTTGGGTCTAAACCTCTTAGATAAGGATCTAAGCACTTTTCGAACTATTTTAGACTCAGTTATTTTTTCACCTAGATTGAAACTAGAGTTCACTATATCTTTAGTTTTACATAGAATTCATCGGACGATTCATCGTCTTTCATTCTAATTTCTTCAAACCTAATGGTTAACATCTGCAGTTCGGAGTTTTTAACGATTTTGGTTCACTTGTGTGTGGTCTCTAAAATATCTCAAACTTCTTTCGTGATTTCACACATCAACACTCTCTTAAACTCTTCAGCAGACACAGTTATAAATAGGGTATGAAGCCCTTTACTATTCCAGTTGCACTCAACTAGTTTATCCTTGGTCCAAAGAGAAATATCTGTAGGGGTAACTACACCTCAAACAGTAGAAGAAGGGGCGTTCCAATCATTTTGTACACTAACCCAAATCCACTCATCTAGAGACTTAAGGAATGCTTTCATTCTAACCTTCCAATATGGATAATTGTTTTCGTAAAGAAACGGAGGCACGGAAAGAGAATGACTCATTTAGATTAAATATGGGGCATGAATCGAAAAGAGCCTCTGATAGCACTTGAAATGACAAAGTTCGACCCAACTAACACCTAGAGGGGGTGAATAGGTGTTTATGCAGAATCTAAATTTACCAATTAATAAATGTAACAAGTCACAGTTATTAACTAATTCATATAAATTCACATGCATAACTATACTATATTGAATTACCACAGTTAATAAATTACTGAAAAAAAAAAAAAACTTAAAAATCGTTGACGAAGAAAACCCGTAAGTGGGTAAAAACTCCAGGCCCAAGCCAGTAAAAATCCACTATAAACGATTTAACTTACAGTACTGTCAAATTCGACTAATTCTAATACTTTCTAACCTCTTGACTGTAATCATCAAAACTCTCATGAATTACGTGCTCCTGTACCAATTCTCGGCCTTCTGAAATTGTCTATCTCCTGTGGATCAATGAGAACTCATCGTTCTCCAATAATCGGAACTCCGATCATCTTCTTTAATCTTCAGAACTCTGACGATGTTATGGAAGTACGTGTTTTGGTGTTTGGCTTATATGAAGTTGATGTTTTTCAATGCCATGAAGAAATCAAAAAGAAGGTTGAACTATTAGAATGATGTGTAGGAAATAATCTCTTGTTTCTCAATGTTCAACACACATTTTTCGAATGGATGCGTGGATATATATAGTGTAGAGGTTTTGGATAGTATGGACCGAATAAAAGCCTTGAAAAACACGAATTAAATTCTCTCAGGAGCGAGGTCCAGGCGATAGGCGAGCGACGCAACTTCTGTTTTTACTGCTCGAGCGGTAGCTAGGCCATAGGCTAGCGAAATTGCGGCGACTCTTTTCTCATCGTTTCATATTCGAACCCTAGGATTTCTAACTCATCTATACAACTTACCACTTGAAACTTTGACTTTTAAAAACTCTTTTTCAACAATAATTTTGTCAAAAGATTGCCAACATCTTTACAACCTAACATTATTGATAAATGAGAACTTAATTTGATTGATATAAAATTTTCAGTACTTTAATGCTAAAACAATGGAATTTATAATTAAATGGAGTTTGATTTATATAGATTTTTTGTTGGTATGATAATTGATTATTAACAATATTATAGTATATTCACAAATTACAATTAAAGGTATTGTTGATAAAAAATAAAATAAAAGTAAAATTGTTAATTGAATGTTTCTCCAACAATCACACTTGTAAAATATTCACTAATAAGTGAATGATCGTTGTATCCTACGGTCATTATGACTATTGTATTCTTTATAGTCGTAATCCTTCCATATAAGTATAGGCTTTAGTTCTCAATAAAATAAATATAAGTTTATTGATTTTTATATTTTCTTCTCTTTTATAACTAATTTATAACATCTTGTTATATATTGAGAAGATTATTACTACTGTTACCCAACTATCTCTTCCTATCTTCATTTCAAATGCCTCGTATGCACAAAACTTTTACAACTTCTCTAAGTAGATAACCTTGCCCTACTTAAACCTTAATTTACTTAATAATATAAATAGTTAAAGTCGTGTTTCATTTTGATTTCTCTAATATCAAGATAATTTAATAAGCATTAAAGAGCCCAAGTCAACGCAACATGTGCACTCAAGGAATAAAGGCAAATAGAGAACATATCTCAACTCAATTGTATCATAAAAGATCTTCAACTGTTTGTATTATACCCATGGAGCAAGTGGATTTTAATGACTCGACATAGCAAATAAATCGTCTCCATACTCAAAAATCATCATGAACGTAAGCTCAATTTGGATGTTAAATACACCTTTAGTTGGCAGTGTCTACGCGAGTCTTGATGTAGCAAGACTTAGATGTGCACTATTGAGCATAAAGCCTGAAACCTAATCCCATACACGAGAAGTTTATATACAAAAGGCCAGAGTTCGCACTATGTAACATGATGAAACACTAAAAGTAAGATGTGAAGGCTTCAGGAAATTGCATGTACAAGCCCTACGTAGCAAAGAATTGCTTAGTGATAGGGTTACAATGGGCCAGTCGAGTCAGCTCTTCCCTTGCAACCACGAACTCGACTTGTGATCAAAATATGGGCTCGACTCAGCTTGAAGCTCATGGGCTTCACAAGCCGAGCTGCCCATGAGACGACTAGATTGTTTTCAATAAAGTAACAAATTAAGGGAAAAAATGAGTTGAAACAAGTCCAAAATTAAAGCAAAAATATGAACTGACCCATGAGCATATACGAGCTAGCTTGCATATGCCCTCAGCTTGTGAATAATGAAAATACGAAATTCAACCCAAACTACATCTAGATGGGGGGGTGAATAGGCTATTATGCGGAATTAAAAACTTAATAATTAAATAACAACAAGTCACTATTAATTATCTCTAGATGATTAATCATACAATTCAATTTTTTACTATGTTGAAATATCGTAGATATGAAAGTAATAAATTAACACAAGATATAATCATGAAGAAACCACAACTAGGTAAAAATTCTGGATACTTATAATTAAATAGAAAGAAGTTACTATTAATTATCTCTAAACTATTAATCATACAATTCAATTTTTTCCTATATTGAAATACCGCAATTATGAAAGCAATAAATTAACACAAGATATGAACACGGAGAAACCCCAATTGGGGAAAAACTCCAGGCACTTTGCCAGTCAGCAATCCACTATGAACGAATTAAAACTTACAGTCCATCAAACTCAACTACCACTAGTACTTTCTAACCTCCTGACTGCAAATTTCATAGTCCTCCTAGATTTCGTGCTTCTGAACCAACTCTCAACTGCAGTTTTCAAAGCTCTCTTGCAGCAACTCCTAACTTTGTGGATTCATTTATCTCATGTGGATTAACGAAGACCTCTGCATTCTTCAATGATTGGAACTTCAGTCACCTTCCATTGATCTTCAGAACTCTGACAGATATGTAAGAAGCAGCAGTTTGATATTTGGATTGTGAATTTGATGTCTTTACCGCCAATAGTCAATGACAGAACGAAAATTGAAAGCAAATTTATGAAGATGATATGAAGAGAATGTGTTGTTCTCAAAATTCAACCTTAAATACAATCATTCAGAGGCGTTCAAGTATTTATGTGTAGGTCAAGGTATGAATGGCCCAGATAAAAAGCCTTAAAAAACGAATTAAAAATTTCTCAATTAACCCTATCGCTCGAGCGATAGCTAGGCGACGGCGAGCGACAATGTGTCGCTAGAGCGAAGGTCTGGCGATAGACGAGCAACGCAGTTTCTGTTTATCACGCTCGAGCCAAATCTTGG
>CAIGRB010126612.1:0-14453 GCA_903798255.1 Fraxinus quadrangulata | reverse complement strand
ATAATTAAATAGAAAGAAGTTACTATTAATTATCTCTAAACTATTAATCATACAATTCAATTTTTTCCTATATTGAAATACCGCAATTATGAAAGCAATAAATTAACACAAGATATGAACACGGAGAAACCCCAATTGGGGAAAAACTCCAGGCACTTTGTCAGTCAGCAATCCACTATGAACGAATTAAAACTTACAGTCCGTCAAATTCAACTACCACTAGTACTTTCTAACCTCCTGACTGCAAATTTCATAGTCCTCCTAGATTTCGTGCTTCTGCACCAACTCTCAACTGCAGTTTTCAAAGCTCTTTTGCAGCAACTCCTAACTTTGTGGATTCATTTATCTCATGTGGATTAACGAAGACCTCTGCATTCTTCAATGATTGGAACTTCAGTCACCTTCCATTGATCTTCAGAACTCTGACATATATGTAAGAAGCAGCAGTTTGATATTTGGATTGTGAATTTGATGTCTTTACCGCCAATAGTCAATGGCAGAACGAAAGTTGAAAGCAAATTTATGAAGATGATATGAAGAGAATGTGTTGTTCTCAAAATTCAACCTTAAAAACAATCATTCAGAGGCGTTCAAGTATTTATGTGTAGGTCAAGGTATGAATGGCCCAGATAAAAAGCCTTAAAAAACGAATTAAAAATTTCTCAATTAACCCTATCGCTCGAGCGATAGCTAGGCGACGGCGAGCGACAATGTGTCGCTAGAGCGAAGGTCTGGCGATAGACGAGCAACGCAGTTTCTGTTTATCACGCTCGAGCCAAATCTTGGTGACAGTCTAGTAGAATTTCGGGCGCCATTTTTCTTTCTTTTCCATTTTCGAACCCTATACCTAATATAATTCAATTTCAAGTAATTGCACATACGTTCGAAAAAAATATTTATTTTGTTTTGTCATTTATCCAAGTTTAGCAACTAAAAAAAAAAAAGGTTTTTGCGAGCGAATATTTACTCTTTCAATCTCTATTTTATTTGTATCCTTAACTTTTACAACATATCAATTTTAGTCAATTTTGTTCACTGACTTGTCAATTACATCAAATACCTACACGCTCCCTCTTTTGTATTATGTGACAAAACTACAATCTAAAGTCAAGGCAGTACTGAAATAGAATCATAGACTCAAAAACTGATCAACCAATAACTGTCTTGATCGAATTCTGCTTTTTATTTATCAAAATCTGTTTCTTGAAATAGACAACTCAAATACCCAGTGTAAAATGTATATGATACAGTACTTAGTGTAAAAGCAATTCAAGCAGTTAAATCAATCAGTACACATTGTAAAAGTGATTTAAGCCGATAATAACTCATAATACATCTTTTCAGTTTCATATCATAAGCTAAATTAAGACATAATATCAATGCAACCCAACATACCAAAACGAAACATTGATACTACAAAACATCAAAACTTAATCTAGCAATACTGAAATTATCATTGAGTCAAAATTTGTAGATATATCAAGTCAAGTCAAATTTGTCAGATACATTAAAAAATATCTACTACTCCAAAATATACTAATATTCCCCTTTTTTGTCACAAAATAACAAGGAATAACATAGAATAAAAAAATACCACAAAATACTTTGTACCTTTGTTTTTTTTGTATCATTTATTTGAACAGTTATTTGAACAGTAACACAGAATAACTCAAAAATATTGTTGTGAACATGTACATAGATAAGCAATGAACAGTAAACTTTCCCACATACTTAATTCAAGTTAGCATTGAGTAAATTATATAAGTGACTCATATGTGTAAAGTGTCACTAATCATTTGAAAATAGGACTATATACCTTAATTTTTTTAGAAATGACACGCTAAACATCACTGTCAATAAGTTTATTTTCCTACTTATGAAAGTCAATTCATTTAAAGCACATTAGAACCTACAACGTAAAACTCATTATGAATGGAAGTAATTTTTTCTCCCCCTGGGTATGATCAAAATATTTTATTACATATCATTCAATAAATGAAGCTCATTATTAATTTTCTCATCTTAAGAGCAGGTTTTTCTTCATTAAGTAACTAAAATGACTCATGTGGCGAGTTTTAGGTCGATTAACCCAAGTTAGTTGAACATAGCCACCGAGTTATGAGAAACACTGTAGACTTAATTGATCGAGTCAAATAAGCTTCAAAGAAAAAATATAAGATATTGAGCTCCCCTTTTTTATTCTATTTTTTTAACAATACCAGGGATAAACTTGAGTTTAAGTCTAATACATACAGTCAATTCATGTTCAAAGTCACCTTACTAATATGTGATTGTCATCACAAATCTCACACATACGGTAGAGTCTCACTAATAATATCATATTGTGTGTAGTGCAGATGATAAATGAAGACTTCTATACTAAGTACTACATGAATAACCTAAGTCAGTAATGAAAATTATGATATCGCTTATTGATTAGCCATGTGCTTGATCACAACAGAAAAATTCAAGTACATGATATGTTAAGCTATAAAAACAACGTCCACATTTGAATTTTTTATTATTATTTTTTTCATCATTTTTCATTTTTTTTTTTGTTATTGTGGAATTTATAAAACAGAATGAACGAACACACACACGAAAAAAGATAGCACACAAATAAAATTAAAAATAAATGCAAATATGATGTATGTATAAATCAATGCCACACAATGGAAAAGAACGAGCATACATCAAAAATACCTCATCAATGATGTACATGTCGTATATAAATATGTTTAGTTCAAGAGTGTTGAATTGAATGTTTGAAAATATTAATGGCACTAGTGTTATCACAAAATACAGTCATAGTACCATATTCAATACCATAATCACTCAACATCCGTTTCATCCAAAGCAGTTGAGGGCAGTAACTTCATACTGTTACATATTCAACTCGTGGACAATGAAATAGAATTTTGTTTCTTATTCATCCAAGCGACAAGATTAGCACCAACATAAAAATAGTTTTCAGAAGTATTTTTTCTATCATCGGCATTTCCAACCCAATCGGCATCGGAATAGCCAATAAGATCAAGAGTAGAGTCTCAAGAACGGTATCATTTACATATCTAATGATACGTCGCACGGCGCTCAAGTGGAATTCCTTGGGATCAATCTGAAAATTCGCACAAACCCTGCAATAAAGGCTATGTCAGGTCTACTATCAATGAGATAAAGTAAACTACCTGTCATACTTTTGTATAATGTCTGATCAACACTCTTACCTGTAGGATCATGACCTAACGTGACCCTGGTGCACATGGGGGTTTTAGTATGTTTCTTGCTATCTAATCCAAAATAATTGATAAAATTTTTTGCATACTTCAATTGAGATATGAACAACCCATCATCAGTTTGTTTAACTTGGAGACCTAAAATGTAATTTAATTATCCAATCATACTCATCTTAAATTCTTGATTTATGCATTTAGCGAAATTATGAGCCAGAAAATCAATAGGAGAACCAAAGATAATGTCATCGACATAGATCTGAGCTATTGTGATGGTTTCCTCAATATGTCTAATGAATAAAGTTCTATCTGCACTACATCTTGAAAAGCCATGTTCCATAAGATATACAGTAAGTCTATCATACCAAGCTCTAGGAGCTTGTTTAAGACTATATAAAGCTTTATTCAACTTATACACATAATGTGGAAACTTAAGATCAATAAATCTTTTGGATTTTTCAACATAGGCTTCTTCCTGAAGTATTCCATTTAAGAAAGTATTCTTGACATCCATTTGATATAATTTGAATCCTNCCTTATTTCTAATTATGGTACCTTGATCATCGGTTTTATTCTTAACACTTAGTACCTATAGCATTACAATCATCAGGCCTAGGAACTAAATTCCATATGCTATTTCTCACAAACTGATTGAGCTCTTCATGCATCGCTTTTACCTGACATTTATCCCTAAGGACATCTTCGACTTTCTTAGGCTCAATTTGAGACACATAACTGGCATATGTCAGGTTGTTCAAAATCCTCTTACGAAGTCTCATCCCTTTATCCGCATTTTATATAAAATTTACTTTACGATTATTCGTCTTAATTCTAGACGAAGGTTCCTTAGGAGGTTTAGTTTTATCATCAGGTGAGGACTCCTTATTAGGTGTATGTAAACCATTAGAAGTCTGTGAGGGATCAGGAACTAAAAATTCTTTAGGTTCAGTTGCCATGATGGGATCAACACTCAAGTGTTCTAGCTCTACCCGATCTCACCCTCACTACAGACATCATCTACCATTACATTGATGGACTCCATCACAACCCGTGTACGAGAATTGTGCACATGATAGGCTCGATTATTTCTGGAGTATCCTAGGAAAATTCCTTCATCACTTTTGGAATCAAACTTGCCCAAATTTACTCTATCTCTCAAAATATAGTACTTGTTGCCAAACACACGAAAGTACTTGACAGTAGGCCATTTATCTTTCCAGATCTCATATGGTGTCATATCAGTTTTAGGTCTAAGATAAACCATGTTAACGATGTGACACACAGTGTTGATGGCTTCCCTCCAGAATGAATAGCTAGTCCCTTACCATGAAGTATGGCTCTAGCCATTTCTTGAAGCACACAATTTTTTCTCTCAACTACCTCATTTTGTTGTGGAGTGATCGCCGATGAGAACTCATGCTAGATTCACTCCTCTAGGCCGAAGTTTTCAAGATTCGAGTTTTCAAAATCTATTCGATGATCACTACGAATTCTTGATATGGTAAAGCCTTTCTCATTTCTAAAACTTTTACACAATGATATAACAAGAACACTTCAAATTTTTCTCTCAATAGCTCAATCTAAGTATATCAAGAGAAATCGTCAACCACAACCAAAATATAGCGTTTACCACCAAGACTCTAGGTCCTAGATGGTCCCAAAGTTCATGTGGAGTAATTCAAGTGGCTTGCTTGTCAAGATTTTAAAAATTTGTTTATGAGTTACTGTAAGCTGTTTACCTTGTTGACTTGGACCACATAGAGTGTTATCAATATTTTTAAGCTTAAGTAAACCATTAACAAGTTCCTTTTTGGCGAGTTTAGACAAACTCTTATAGTTCATATGACCATGGCGTTGATGCCATAGTTCAGTTACATCAATCTTGGCACTACTGCACACGTAGTTGGAATTAGGAAGAACTCCTAAACAGTTGTCTGAAGTTCTTACACCTTCGAGGACAATGTTACAAGTAGAGTCATACACAGTACGCATTTTGGAATTAGGAAGAACTCCATAGGAGTTGTCTGAAGTTCTTACACTTTCGAGGACAATGTTACCAGTAGAGTCATTCACAGTATACCTTTTTTAGACAAAATTAACCTCAAAATCAGCATCGTATATTTAACTAATGCTTAACAAGTTAGATTTTAACCCTTTCACATAAAGTACATTTGAGATAGGAGGTAATACAGATATATTAACGACACATTTACCTAGGATAGGTACAGTAGCCCCATTTCCAAAGGTAACTACACCACCATTCAAATCATCGAGAGAAGAGAACGAGGCTTTGTCACCACATATATGTCTAGAACATACACTACCAAGATACCACATAGAGTTATTTTGAGCTTTAAGTGCAACATGGACAACATAACAATTCAGCTGATCATCCGACCTAGAAATGTCACTCTTCTTAACCCAAACCTTCTTAGAACTAAAAGTGATCCTAGTTAACAGAGCCATCATTTCAGTTAAATAGCTAACCTGATTAGCAAGAAAGTTAACCTTGCTAGAGAAATCCTGACTTTTACTTCTAGTCACGAGTTTACGATACCTAGGTCTTGTGTGTCCCAGAGCGCCACAATGGTGTCAAGTGGGAATAAACTTAGGTTCAAACCTGATCGGATGTTGTTACCGATATATAGGATAATTGACCCTATGTTTATTAGTAAGTCTTGATCTAAAACGTCCGTGCCCTTAGGTTCAGGATTAACCGTAGTCCGAGCTTTGTTGGTGGTTGAGACGAACGTGGTCTTGGATGTACTAGTAGTAGCATTACCATTTTGAACATAACCCAGACCATGCCTATTTCCAACAGGCTTGTTCATCCCCAACAGATTATCGAGTTTTTGTGTACCACGCATAAACGAATGAAGTTGAATATTATATTTTTCAAGATCACTTGTTAAGGATTTAACTTTAGCTTCTAAGTTTTCATTAACAAGTTTCAACTCATTCAGATTTTTGGTAGAGTCCTACAGGTCACCTATAAGTTTCTTTCTCTCTCTTTCAAGTTCATTTACCTTTCTCAGAACAGATTTATTGATCTTTTTGATTTTAAGACTCTTTTCGAATAATTCACGATAAGACTCATGAATATCAGTCTCATCCTCATACTCTCCCTTAGATTTTTCACTACGCTCTTCATTCTCAACTTTTTCACTTTACTTATTGGATTCAATCGTAACTATAGATGTGAAGGCCATGAAATTTTGTTCATCTTCACTACCAGAGGTATCACTCTGAGCACTCGAATCTGATTAGTCATCACTCAAGGTCATTGCTAATGCCTTACGCCTTCCTTTGTTCAAGTTCGTATTCAAATTAGGATATTCATTCCTATAGTGACCAAAACCCTAACATTCATGACATCTAACAGATTGTTTTTTTCTTATTAGCAGTCCTAGAGTTATTTTTCTTACGCTTATCATTTGAAAATTTACTAGGGACACCATTTTTCCGTTCTTGAGGTTTTTTTATTCCTAATCACCTTCTGAAATTTTTTAACAAAATAAGCTATTTCGTCATCCCTAAGAGTCTCAGCATCAATTGACTCACTCTCTTCTCCTATAATGGTGTTCATGGCTATGGATTTAGCCTTTTTTCGGTTGAGATATGGTGAGTTCATAGGTTTGTAGGGAACCTATGAATTCTTCTATATTAACTGCATCCAAGTTCTTACTTTCTTCGATCGCGGTGACTTTAGGTCTAAACCTTTCAGGTAGGGATCTAAAAACTTTTCTAACGATTTTATACTTGGGGATCTTCTCTTCTAGATTGAAACTAGAATTAACTATATCATTAAACTTTGCATAAAATTCATCAAACTATTCATCTCCTTCATTCTAATTTCTTCAAACCTAGAAGTCAACATCTACAGTTTAGAGTTTTTATTAGTTTTAGTTCCTTCGTGTGTGGTTTTTAATATATCTCAAACATCTTTGGCAGTTTGACACATCAATATTCTCCTAAAGTCTTCAGCAAACACAGCCATGAACAGAGCATAAATGCTCTTACTGTTCCAGTTACACTCAGCTAAGTCATCTTTAGTCTAAAGTGAAATATCAGCGTGTGTAGCTACACCGGCAACAATAGTTGAAGGTGCAGTCCACTCAGTTCGAATGCTCATCCAAATACGTTCATCTAATGTTTTAAGAAAAGTTCTCATTTGAACTTTCCAATAAGCATAGTTCATTCCATCGAAAAACGGAGGCACGAACAAGGATTGACTCATCTAGAATTAATTAAGGGTCAGGAATTGAAATAAGGCTCTAATACCAATTGAAAATACGAAATTTGACCCAAACTACACCTAGAGGAAGGGTGAATAGGTGATTACGCGGAATTAAAAACTTAATAATTAAATAGAAACAAGTCATTATTAATTATCTCTAGATGATTAATCATACAATTCAATTTTTTCCTATATTGAAATACCGCAGTTATGAAAGCAATAAATTAACACAAGATATGATCACAGAGAAACCCCAATTGAGTAAAAACTTTGGGCACTTTGCTAGTCAACAATCCACTATAAACGAATTAAAACTTACAGTCCGCCAAACTCGACTACTACTAGTACTTTCTGACCTCCTGACTGCAAATCTCACAACTCTCCTGCATTTCGTGCTCTTACACCAACTCCAGCTGCAGTTTTCAAAACTCTTCTGGATTGTACTCTCCTGCAGCAACTCTCAACTTTGTGAATTTGTCTATCTCTTATGGATTAACGAAGAACTCCACGTTCTTCAACGACTGGAACTCCAGTCACCTTCCCTTGATCTTCAGAACTTTGACAGATATGTAGGAAACAACAATTTAGTATTTGGATTGTGAATTTGATGTCGTTACCGTCAATAGCCAATGACAGAACGAAGGTTGAAAGCAAATTTATGAAGATGATATGAAGGGAATGTATTGTTCTCAATGTTCAATCTTAAAAAAAATCGATCAAAGGCGTTCAGGTATTTATATGTAAGTCAAGGTATGAATGGGCCAGATTAAAAAACCTTAAAAACGAATTAAAAATTCCTCAGATAACCCTATCGCTCGAGCGATAGCTGAGCGACATAGTGTCGCTCGACTAAAGGTCTAACGACAGGCGAGCGACGCAGTTTTTATTTCTGATACTCGAACCAAATCTTGACTAGGGTTTAGTGAAATTTCGGCGTCGTTTTTCATTCTTTTCCATTCTCGAACTCTAGACCCAATATAACTCAATTTTCACTAATTGTACATTACTCCTTGACTTTTACAATATATCAATTTTAGTCCATTTTGTTCTCAGACTTACCAATTACATCAAATACCTAACAAATAATAACGTGAATGAGAAATTAGGTCAAACACTCTATAACAATAACTAATTTGAAAAATACACTTAAATTAGTTAAATCTTTTAAACAATTAATTAATACGTTCTAAACTACTGAAAATAAATCAATAACCTTCCTCCTCAACAATCGCCATTCCAAAAGATTCCAAAGAAAAAACCTCCTCATCAAGGATTTTCTTGCCGTTTCATCCGACTTCTCTCTAAGAAACTTTGAACCACCAAATTTCTAAAAGCCCTAAATCATAACCTACAAAATCAGAATCTCCTCAATGTTGGTGAAGAAGGAAGTTCAAAGAAGGAAAAAAAAATTCTTCCAAAGTTTATAGACCTATGGTTAGACAAAATTGTTCATTATTTTAAACTTTTTAATGGTTTTTATTCGATTTTATGTTGAAATGTTTAATTTTTTGTGTACTATAACTTGTATTTTTGTACTTTTAAGTACTTTAAATATATTCGAAATGTCTATTGTCCTAAAATCAAGTTATTATAATTAAACTTTTAGGATAATTTATTTCCTAAAATTAAGAATACTGCTGATTTGTTAATTTGGGATCACCTTTTGTTCGGTAAACTCTTTAACAATGGCAATGTAATGATATGATATGGAGTGTATAGAGCTGAAGTTGTTAAGCATTCTAATCAACTAGCACAACAAGGTCCGATGGCAAATTTTGTGTGGTGAAAATAGATTACTATGAAAACATTTGTGCATTTACCATTAGGAAATAGTTGTTTAGTTCAATTCTTAAATAAATTTTGGCACGAGAACATTTCAATCACTTTGAGTGGTATCTCATGGTCTTTTAACATTAAAAAAAATCCTTTTGAAACATCTAGTTGTGTATTCAAACGCTTTGCAGGTAACTCTGAATTTTGAGCAGACATGCTAGCTAACCATATTTTCTTTTACTTAGTTAAGTGAGTATTTAGAAAGTAGGAATCTGTTTTCTAGTAGTTGAAGGAAATTTTGGTCATTGACTATAAATTTTGACCTTTCTACTTTGGCCTTTGCATCTCAATATCTGATATAAAAACGCATACTTTAATTTCAATAGAATTCTATTTTCTAGTTTGGTTGATTACCAGCAAAACATGTTTAATCCATCTTGTTATGTTGGTAAATCAAATTTCCTCTACAAGTGTTGTTTTTCGGGGATGCAACATCTCTATCAATCTAAGTCATCTGTCCAATTTTCACTTCAAGTGTCAGTCTTGTATTTTGTTACTTTTTTTAATGTTTGTCACTTTTTTGAATTCCTACCCCTCTCAACTTATAGATTATTATGTTCTTAAAATAAAATTATGTTATATGTTTAATTAATAAAATAAATATAATCACAAAAAAAGCACGTAGAAGAAAATTAACTTATCTGTCGGATTTATCTACATGTTTGTTTTGTGTTTGTTACTTTTTTGTATTCCTGTTACTTTTTTAATTTTTTGTCACTTTTTTAAAGAAGTAAATGAACGATGAGACAATAATGGCGTAGACGATTACAACGATCACTATACTAATTGACGAAGAATTAGAAGATTCAAACGGTGGTGATGATGATGATGAGGCGTCTACATGATAGCTGTTGGATATAGTTTTATTATCGGTGGGAATGTCAGAGCCGTTGTCAGCATTGATGAGCAGCGACAATGGAGGTGGTGGTGTGTATAAACTAGATATTTTGTAACGACGTTGAGGATTATGTGGATAAATATAGAAAAACATAGACGGGGGGGAAAAAATTAGCTTGTTCTCCTATTGGGTTCTTCATTAAGTGGAGGGCAATGGGTTGGCCGAGTTGGTAGATAATTGTAGCGATGAATGGAGATATGGAGGGACAGTGGTTATCATTTATTTTTTGTTGATCCTTTGAACTGATTCCAATGTTTTAGTTGGTGTTTTATCACTTTTTTGGATGTTTGTCACCTTTTTAAATTTGTCATATTTTTATTAGTATTTGTCACTTTCATGAAATTTATGCGTCTTTTTTGAAAGAAGATGTCTTTTTTTTTTTTTTTAATAAAAGTGCAGCCTCTATACATTTCGTAAATGTGTGCCGAAGATAATTGAGTGGTTATACCAGAAAAAACTCATTTACGTATTATTGTAACATCCGGTGATGTACATCATAGTTGGGCTGTACCTTCTTTGGATGTCAAATGTGATGTTGAACCTGATCATTTAAATCAAACTTCTATTTTAATACAATGA
The DNA here is from genome assembly GCA_903798255.1 of Fraxinus quadrangulata. Classification (NCBI taxonomy): domain Eukaryota; kingdom Viridiplantae; phylum Streptophyta; class Magnoliopsida; order Lamiales; family Oleaceae; genus Fraxinus; species Fraxinus quadrangulata. Next base: position 3,673 of record CAIGRB010126612.1, on the reverse strand, counting down.
AAAGGAGTTTACTATGGTCAGTGCAGTGACATTTGTGGAACTAATCATGCCTTTATGAGTGCACCCGGAAACATAGGCTGACTGCTGAGAAAGAATTGCTATTTAATCCCATCATTAATACGTTCTTAATGGCATTAACATCCTTGTATCATTAGTGAAATTTTAGTAAATCATTCATGATTTCATCGACAAGTATGTGGGAACATTATTGAATATTGAATCAAAACACTGAATAGACTTCTCAACAGATAATACAGTGAGTTTTTACTGTTGAAAGAAAGAAGAAGATGATTAGTCATTTATCTATTGGTTGCAGTGGGATCCAAGGGAAATCTTTACATCATGAAGGATATGATTTGGTTGTTGTCAGAAATCAAATGAAATAAGACGAGTGCAAGACAATTTTGGAAAATTTGGTGTCAAACAATGGCATGATAATGTATGAAAGGTGGAACATCCCTTTTGAAAGAATTTTGTGGCATTGAAAATGTATATGGCATGGTAAGTCTTCATCTCACTAGGCCGTTTATTCTAGCGATGTTGAATCGCGATGAGCGTTTTAGGAAAGTTGAAAATCTTGTTATTTTGTAGGTCTTCATAGTTAGTTTTGTCTAGACATGGAAAATTTGCTCGAAACTTTGAAAAATGGTTGGGATGTTCCTCTCGTGACATTTCCATCTCTTTAAATTGTACCCACAAAAAAGGGGGTGAGACATTTGGCCAAATTACGGGAACTCAAAAGATATTTAAAAAATGAGATTTACATTGACTTAATTATTTTATATGATTGCGTATTCGTTAGATGGATCATTAATATCTAATTTGAGTTTTGGTGGAACTCCACCTCCAAAAAATAAAATGCCAATTAATTTCTTCTTCTCATTAGTTATTGAATCACTGTTTGTCATCCTTTAAAATTTTAAATTATTTTCTATAGTATCATTCTTCACCACACATTTTACACAATAAAATATTCTACACACAAATCAATATAGTTTCCTTACTTTTTAACAACACATTCTCCATCAATCTACTATTCCATAATACATTACAAGGAATTAATGACTCTCAAACGGGGTCTGAATAATGCTATCTAATATGGTATTAGAGCATCAATCTAAATTGTCACACTTGATAAGTCCAATTAAATAGATTATTTGACTTTGTATTTAAGTGGATCCATCATTAAATGCAGAGGCGGATGGAGAGGGGGCAGGGTAAAGCCCAACCCTGCCCCAACCTAGAAGCAAATTGATTTGTTAAAATTGGAAGACTTAACCCAAATTCTTGGTAAATATAAAAAAGAATAAAAATTTTAGCCCAGCTCAAAAATTAATTTTAGCTTAACTAATTTTATTCACAACCCAATCCCAATGTTCAATTATTCAAATTTAGTTTAAAATTCTACAACAATTATATATTTATTTTATTCATATTCATGACACACAAATAACTCGTTACCAAATTAGGTATTTTATTTCGCGCACACATATATAACTACGTTTAAAGAGTTCACTTATAATCATATTAGCTCATGTTTGTTTCAAATTATTTTGTATATGAAAATGAAATTTTTTACCATTTTTTCAAAAAGTGGGTCCAACTATGAAACAAAGTAGTAAAAAATTGCAGCTCATTCATTTTCCAACGGCCAAATTTCTTCTAATAACGTGAAACAAACATGGGCTTAGTTTATTAAATAACAAATATTTTTTATTGATTAAAGAAAAATGTCATATTTGAACAGTATGAAATGCCACATGTGAGTTAAGAATTTATGTATTTCGACATTTCATGAATGTTATTATCAAAATAAGGAATATGCTCTATATTTAATTTTATTAGTTAAAATATATTTGTTAGAACTTTATTATGAGTGTCCCAAAATATATTTTGACCTACATTATTGTGAGTGTTATAAATTTAATTTTTTAAACTAAATCTCGAGTGGTATATAGCATCTTTTATGGTATGAGTTCATTGAAAAAAAATTTCAATCCACTCTAACATATTTTACTGGCTCTCTCCCTGATTGCATCCTTTGAGTTTTTCCTTCTTTTTTTTTTCATGTTTGAGTGAATATTATTTAATTAAATATTAATAACCGACATCACTATTACGATTGTTGATTGTCTACGTCTGCCATAGCTAACCTTTAACCTGGATTCCCCACTGTGTACAAAAACCAAAAAATTGTATATACAAAACAGTGCAGTTTAAAGATAAATCACAGTTCATAGAATTATAATTTCCACTATTATAATAAATTGATTTTTATCTTCCTCTTAACCTCATTTCCACAATTTTTCGCAAATTGTCGAGATATGCAGTTATTGCATAATTTATTTCAAACACACTCTAAAAATATCGAGCGAATTGAAACCCTAGAATCAAAAACCTAAGGCTTATGTGGGCTTAAGTGGTTCTCCTAACACTTAATGGGTCGGTGCTATTAGTGATATTTCTATTGTTTCTTAACCCTTATTATTGTTGCTTAAGTGACACTCACTTATTGGTAGCATTAGTATGACCCGGATTGTGTTCTTGTTTGGAACCGTTTATGGCCCTTGGATTTAATCTAACTTTGGGATTATTGTTGGCTTGATATTTTACTTGGGCCTTGGCTATTGTGAGTTTCTTCTTCCCTTTTTTCCTTCAAAGTTGCTCCCGTTTCTCTATGTATAGCCGGTTCTTCTTGCTCTTCTGGAGTACCCTAAAATAGACCTTGGTTAGCCTGTTGGTGAGGGATATACATGTGCAGACTTAGGCCTGAAATAGTAGCTAAGTGTTGGTTCGTTCTTGAGGGCTTGGGTCAGATTTTAGGGTTGTTCTTGGCTACTATGGTAGATCTCTTGGATCGATGACCTTAGTCACGTTGTTGGAGACTTTGGCTGGTTCTAATCTCTCTCTAGATGGTGAATTACATGACATGGAAGGCTATTTCTGAGCCTAATCATTTCAACTGTAATGAAGGAAGAAGCACAAGAGAAAGGAAAGTAAAGTTCTAAGTTCTTATGCTTTCGATTTTGCAGTTACTATGATTTCTGCTTTCTGTTGATTTCTTTATGCTATGGTTTATATGTTTGATTACATATTGTATGCTGAGGATCAGAGATTGGTTATTGAATTTTGTCTTTGTTGATTGAATGAACTATTGAACTCTATAATGCTGACATTGATGTAAAAAAACCTAACATCTGGTATCAGAGCCTTGTATTAGGTCTAGGACTTGTTTATCCTTCATAAAATTGGTTTATCTGTATATACCGTTTGAGGTTTAAAATAGAAACCATCACTGCTTGTTTGGCATTCTAGTCTCCTTATTCGATACTGATTCCTATAATTTTATGTTGTGCATATTGTTGACTGGATTGGGTGATTCTGGAGACTTTGGATGGCTCACCTGACTGAGGAGTTGAGGGTATTGTTACTATTTTTCAACAGTGGTTTGGTAAGATTATTCCAAACTCTCTAACGGGTTAGGTTTGGTACTCTTACTAGTTTATGCATGATTACTTGGTTGCCTATTTGTGAATTTTGTTGATTGAATTCTTGTGATTAATTTGTAACCTGAAAAAATGCTTATCTGCATAATATACCTCTGCATTGCCTTAAGTTTGGATCACACCTGCACATACATCACGTTGAGGTTTCATGATTGGATTGTTTCATT
>CAIGRB010126604.1:123640-137771 GCA_903798255.1 Fraxinus quadrangulata | reverse complement strand
AGAGAGAGAGAGAGAGAGAGAGCAGGTCACGCGAAAATATATTTCGAATAAAACACACTGCAAGTGTACGGTTCGTCAACTAGTAATAAAATGGATTTATTGAGTCCAAGTGTTGTCCCACAAGGATTGATTAGTTCCAATTCTAATTACTGTGACCTTAATGGAAACATTAAAAATGATGATGTTTGTTTTGGTGAATTTATAACTAAGTTAATGATGCGGATGCAATTATGAAAGCTTTAACTAAATTGAATGAAATTTATGTCGAATGCAAGTTGAAGTTTTTTTCCTAATATATAATGAATGTACTAAAATCACGAATCCCGATCTAGTAATCTTTTTAAACCTAGTTCTACACTTTGACATACGATTGAAATATTGAAGAATCAATACTCCTAAATTATTTAACAGTTTCTCTCGAGTAAAGTCAAATCTATTTTAATATGTGACTCGACTATATCTCTATGACGGATGCGAACATACAAGAATGCATGAGTTTTTGTGAGCACTTAAAGCTTTACATAGGGCATATCGGTATATTTTTATCTCCTATCGGACCATATGATGATTTATACTATGTCAAACATATTCTCCTTCTTTCGAATGCATGAAATAAGTCACCACACTCACATAATTACTTGTATAATAATTATTGAGAAAATGCAATCAATATAAACCATTCAAGCATCCCAAAAAAGTGCTTCGATGTCGAAGATGTAAAACTAAAATTTTAAATCATATTACATAGTTCATCTAACCATAGTATAGAATTAACTTAGCCTAGTATAGTGGAAAGAAGAAAAAATAAAAATAAAAATAAAGAACGACATCACAAATTCAATTTTTAAGTTTAATCTTCGCTTCATGATGTTGCTCCGCTTGTTTTTGCCTCTTTTCTTCTCTCAAAACTCTTTTCAATCTCCTCCCCCACGTTCTGGACGGCTCTAGGGTTTAAATACGCAATCATGATATTGTTTCCATAAGTCATGCAATCAAATAAGGAAACTAGAAGTTCGTGTCAATTTTCTTAACTATGCGACCGCATAGAAAAGCTTAAATGGCCTCTGAAATTTCTTGAATGGACCTATGTGACCGCATAGGATTGACATGTTCAAAGTTCTTGCGTTTTGGTCCTTGAACTCCGTTTCACCAATCTCGACCTCTTTTTCCACTTATCCTTCTTCCAATATTTCATTTCAATGCTCAATTGGTCCTCGACATCTTCATGTCTCCAACTCCTCTTCCGTGTCATCTTTCGACTATTTGCAACTTGGTCACTAAACGTTGGTTTTCTTTCGTTTTAGTCCATTTTTCACCTTTTTTCATATTTTTCGTCACATTCATCACGTTGTCCGGCAACACACAATTTACATAGAATTAAACTATATTTTAACATATTTATCAACAATTGCCCGTGTTTGTAGCACGAAATAAGCGTGTAAAACGCACTTATCAGCTTCCCCAAACTTAAACTGTTGTTTGTCCTCAAACAAAATTGTAACTTGATTTCACATAAAATATGGTTTAACAACATGTCATGTCTCAGGATTGGAACTTAATAATTAACAAAATGAACTATTTCAACCATGCAAAATCAAAACAATCTCCACATGTTACATGCATAACTTGACGTGCGTGTGTGAAAACTCATGTCAACATATTAAGATCATGATTAGCTCAACACCTGACCCATAGTAGTCAAATATTTCCTTACTTCACTCGAGAGATACACTTCCTCCCAAATTTATGCTTTACACTTAATTTTTCTCGAGGTATATCCTAAGTTAAACGTTTTCAATTTTATTCCTTATCTTCTCTTAGGTTGGATAAGTCTTACTATTACAATTTCTTATTTCAACAAATCGAGATTCTCCTCTATTTCTGATTGCTTCAACCTCTAAAATTAAAATAAGTTACTTGCCTCTCATTAAAGGTATAGTTCTATCAATGAAATGTTTGAGGCTTAATCAATGTAATTGTGTGTGTATATATATGTATGTATTTTTTTTTTACATGTTTTCATTTGCTTTCTATATAACCCATGTATTGAACTTTAAGTCAATAACTATCAAGTCAGATAATCGTAGGGCACCGATTTTAAACCACCCTTACAGGCTTAATTGCCCAAGTCATATAAGCTCGAAAAGATGCTTTTATTCACTCAAAAATTAGTGCAATGTCCAATTTCTTTTACACATCCAGTTTTTAAAACTAACATTTAACGTAAAACTTTCACCTTATCTTCGTCCCTTTGATTTTAGACAATCCGCACAAGTTAATATCATGCACATAATCCCTACTCTCTCAATATTCCCTTGTAACAACTCATCGATCTCCAAACTACCATATAGTTGGATTATGGACTAATACTATAAAGGTTATTTGAATTTACTTATTATGTTCAACTTTTTTCTAAATAATGAACCAAATCACCAACTCAATATGTTAAACATAAGTATTATGCATAGAGAATGTCAAGTTTCACACCAAGCTTTCACTAATCTAACAGTACACTATTTTCATTATTCACAATTCATATATATTCCAATATTCAACATCATAGCCGACAAAGTTATCAAAGTCATAAAGCACACAAAATTATAACTATAATCTAATGTTAGAAAACAAATAGATAAAAACTGAAAATAATTGAATAAAAACTACAAAAAAAAAAATTAGCATACAAATCACACTAAATCTGCAGTAAAATATGATGAATGTCACCCCCAAACTTATGTAAAATATTGCCCTCAATGTTGTTATAACAAAAGGCAATATTAAAGAGTACGTAACAATAAGAACAAATTGACAATAAGATAAAGAAAATTGGGCTCAGAATACTCCTCTGATCAGTACGGATGTGGTGAATGAAAATCGGAACCAAATGAGCCAGCAACTGATGGTGGAGGGAGTTGTGCGAGAATCTGTCGCATCAACTCGGATTGTTGTGCGAGCTCGGCCTGCATGCCCTGAATGTGTAGAGATTGATCCCGAACCTCATTCTCGATGTTACCCAAGCGGTCCCAAGTCTCGTTAGCCCTCAGTTGAATCCCATCAACTCTGCTCACATAGTGATTCAACCGTCCATTCAGCATCTCAACCTCTCGTCTCGCAGCCAAAGAGTCCTAGCTAGTGGATATGATAAATAACTGACCAACCTAACAAAGCTCGTAATAGTAGCTCAATTTCGACTATCGAATTTGCCTCGTTTCCACTTCTTCTTCCAATTTGGTGAGATAGTGGATTAGTTGTTCTTTATGGACAGATTTATTGTTCCGTTCCGTTTAGGAGCTATTTTTGCAGGTTTCCACTTCTTCTTACTTTGGTGTGATCGTCTAGGAGGAAGATAATTTTTTAAGGGGCATCTACAATTAATGATTGCATTCGATGGGAACGCTACAGTAAAATATTTGTTTAAGTCAACAATGGAAGGCGGCCACATTAATTTCATTTCTCTGTAAACATGATTTTTGTGTGTAAGTCAAATAAAGTAGCCACATAATTTCATTTGTCTGCATGAACAGTACAAATTATTATGCCTATTTTGTTTGATGAATAGCGTAGAACAAATTGGAAACCATTTAGTGTGAACACTCTCTTTCAAGATGAACAGTGATGTTGGCATCCTCTCTTTTAAGATAATGAGGAAATAGGGATGTTTTATGCAACTTAGTTTTAAAGATAGGAATTGTTTTCACAAAGTATATTAGAAAGGTAGAATTGTTACACATAAAACGTATTAATATTATGAATGATTATCACAAGTTCAATTTTATGCTAAAAAGGAAAGAACATGTCCAATTCATCTTCTCTTTTAATATGTGATGGGTCATTCACCATCGAAATCTGATGAGTTATTTATAGCATCACATTTGACATTGTTCTTTACACTCTTGATAAGCATAAAATGGGGATGAACATCTCCAGTTTATCGATCACATATTCAATCTCTTCATCTACCATTCCAAATTTTATGAGCAACCTAGCATTACAACGGTTATTGTTCTTCTCAAAGTGAAATACAGTGTTATTTACGTCATTTCTTATTTAGTTAATGGAATAATTTTATAAATTATTTTTATATTATTGTTAGTTTTGAACAGTTAACTTTGAAGGCAGAAAGATGGTCACAGTGGAAAAATTGGTTACGACTATAATACCCATGGTTTTTTAAAAGAAAATTTGCATTTTTTGTTGAATTAACAGAGCATTTGATGGTGAGTACATGGAATGACCTTTTCTGTAATGAAATGTAAAAGTGAGGATGAAATTGTCGAAAAATGAAAAGCATTTTGTACAAAAACATTGAAAAGTGGAGACGTTTTGTGTTAATTAGCTCTAATTATAGTATTAGATTTCGTGAGTTTTATCAAAATTTACAATAAGATTCTTAAGACATGTTTGATAAGTTAAGGATGAGCCAAGTCGTGTTTGGTTTAGTTAAAAAAAAAAAATTTAATAAATTTTGATAAAAATTGATGACACTTACAGTTAAAAAGTTGATAAAATTGTAGATCCATGAAATGTATCGTTGAAAATGAGTTTGAAGAAAAATAAATTTTAGAAAATGAGGTCCAAATTAAAATGTAATTTTTATCAATTATGATTTATACAAAATGTACCCAAACATCAGAAAAAAACCGTATTACTGCTAGAGGCTTGATTTCATGACAACTTGTTCAAAAGTACAATTTCATAGACAAGCAACTTTATTTAACGAGACCTTCTAGCTCAAGGGAAAAAAAATAAAAAAAAAATAAAATTAAATGACTCTTTTAGTTCAATAGTTATCGAGTCAAGTACTTAAAGTTGAACAAAAAAAAAAAAAAAAGAATTACGAGTATAAAATAAGAATCTCACATGTATTTTTCACAATAATAAATGCGAGCAAGCAATGTTTTGTATAAGCATTACACATATGATAATGGGATTATGATCATTATATTTACCTCTAAATTAGTACTTATTAATTTATGAAGATTTTGAATGTAAATTACATATATATTTTTTTAATTTCAAATGCATGTTTTATTTATTATATTAATATGAGGATTAATATTGTATGAGAACTCTTCTAGCAAAAAATGTATATCATGCTCAGGAACACGAGATCAAGTATGTTAATATATGCATAATACGACGTCATTAGCAATCTCAATGAGTCATTTCCACGACCAAGCTGATGACGATTTGCTGATGACGATTTAATAACTTTAGTATTTGTTCGATATTACTGTAGAAAAATATTTTGTTATCGTGTAAAATACTTAAGTGTAGATAATTCTCAAATTAAATTATTCTTAACTATTAAAATTATGCTTGGAAGAGGATTAAATTAATCTACATGGAGAAAGAATCCACAATGAGATTAGAGATGATCCTCGACTCAATCCATCGTGATTTTTGAGAGTCGGATTGGGATTAAAAAAATCTCCATTTACTGTCTATTTTAATTATTTATTTTTTAAATACTATTTAAATTTAAAAAAAAAAACTCAAGACAAGACAATTCAGGCGAACAAGTCAAGATCGAATAATTTTGTCATTCCTAAATATGACGACAACTTCCGAAGTATTTCAAAAATTACAATTGCTCTGCAATTCAAAAAAACACATCTCCAAATGCAAGCGCCAGCATCACCACGGTTTTACTTTTACACAAAAATAGAAAATTTGTCCCTAGCCAAAACTTTTATTTAGCCCTTGTCTAGTGTTGATTCTCAAAGAAAAATTTGGACGTTGGAAAATAGATGGGCCCCTTCCCATCATAATATTTTGACTCAAAATTAGTTAGCCCCTATTGGATGGTCATTAATTGGCAAAACAAAATTTTGAATAATAAATTTTTGAAAAATATATAATTAAAAAGTAAGGAAATTTTTTTAATTTACATACAAAATATTTTATTGTGTGAATATATGATTGAAAATGTGTATATAGAAAAAGGATTTTGCTCCTGTTTGACACACATTCTTACAAAACTCATTCTTTCAAAATTCATTTTCAACTACGCATTTTTCAATAAAATAATATTTTTCATCATATCAATAATTTTTTCTTACTTTTTAACTACATATTTCTCATCATATCACTATTTAAAATACATTATTTCCTTAGCCCCTGTTTGTCTACCATTTTTTCAAAACATTGTTTACGACAGTAAGATTCTTCACCACACATTCACCCAATAAAATATTCTACACACAAACCAATAAAATTACTTTAAATTTCAACAACACATTCTCCAAAAAATACTATTTATTACTTCATTTTCAACACAATAATGGATGACAAATGATGCCTTAATAATATCCATCAAACACCATTTTGTAACAAAAGATGTCAAACAATGGCTAAATTACCACCAATGTCCTTTTTTTTTTTAAATTAGATGTCAAAAGGGTATAATATAATTTTGCGGAATCTGGTCAAAAGGTGCGGCATCCGATTACTGTATGACGGTTAAAAAATTTCTAAAAATTTGGTGAATATCAGTCCTAGACGAGTGCGTAATATGACCATTTTGTTATATCCCTTTGGAATTCATTCTCATTCTCATTTTTTTTTCTTTCTTCATTTCAATCACACATTCTCCAAATAAAATAATATTACACACAAATCTAAAAATTTTCATCATTTTTCCACGATACATTTTTCCATCAATCAATATTCCAAAAATTCTATTATCATTCAAACACAACATATGTAAAATGACTAATGTAATTTTATCAAAATGGCTTCTACGGTTATAACTATGGTAAGTTTTATATATATTATTTATAATTTAAAAAATAGATTTACATGTTTTCTAGATTTAAACTAAACGTTCACTTTAGTTCCAATTTCCAATGTTGTTAAAATTGGATTGGACCAATTGAAGACTTGAGAATTGGTCCAGAAACTGATTTTTGGACTGGTTATACATAAAATAGAATAATAAAATTTAGCCCTTGTTTGATGTAGATTAAAATAAAATTTAATAAAATGTAGGAAATGGTCCCAATTTATTGGGAATTGAGGGGCGGCGAAAATTTATTTATATATCAAGAACATAAATTGCAAATTGAAGAATTGATTCAAAGGATAAGTGCAACTACGGTCCTAGACCTTTTTAATTTTTGTAGTTTTTATCTTAATATTTCATTTGTTCCATCCACGTACCCAAACATTGTATTCCTATGCGGCGAAAGGACATCTGGATGATTTTCATCTAGAGGTACATTACTTGATCAAGAAATATGACTTTGACCATTTAAAAAATGGCAAAATAGTAACTTCTTATTTTCTACATAAAATAATAAAAAAAAGGAAGAAAAGAAATAAAAAAAATTTATTTTCTTCCCCAACACCAAAGCCCCACCCCGACTGTCAACGCCTGCCACCAAGTTGTCACAAATCGCAAATTGTCCATTTACCCATCCGTTACTGTCTCTTAAATTTTGGGATTAATCTATTTTATTAGAAGGAAAATGATAGAAAGATTGACAGGTGTGTATGTGGTTGTATATGATTGGATGGAAAAAATTGATTGTATATTAAACTATTTAATGATAGGATGCCATATGACATTATGCTAATGATTATGTCAAGATATCTGATACTGTAGCATGATTATAAATTTTGAAATCTATCCCAAACCTCAAAAATCGCTCCTGAGAAATCTTGAGAATTCTCCAAAAATTGTGACCATCGTTTTCGTGCCATCCACAATTGACTATCGAAGTAATGATTTTGGCTTGTACTAAGGTTTCGAATTCAAAGAAGATGAAGAGGAAGGAAGCTATTCAGATGATGATTTTGAATAGCGGTCATATGAACAAATGGAAAATCACTATTACACTGAACATCGATTGTAGGATTGTGGGCATTGCACCATTAGCTACTGCCAAGTTTGAAGATGTTGAGAAGAAGCTAGTGAGTCCCCATGGTTATGAGAAGGGAGCTAGTGATGTCCTGAAGAAAGCAATTGAAGCATTCGTGCTTGTACTAGAAAATCATTCGACAAAACAAGGGGTGAAGATAATCTTGCAAGTATTGTAGCTGACTGATTATGTACTTAGAGTAATTTTTCTGTCTGTAAATAGCTTATTGACTCTAGAATTGGTGATTTGTGATGTGGCGGCAGACGACGACGACGACGACGGTGTGTGGATGAATTTTGGTTTGGTTAGGTTTGGGGTGGGATTCGTGGGAAGAATACAACTTGTTTTTATATTATTTATTTTCTCATTTTATTTTTGTTTTTTGTTTAATTATTTTATGTGAAAAATATAAATTTGCCATTTTTCCTCTTTTTAAACTGTTCAAATTATGGTCAAAGACATTTTTCTTGGTCAACTAATAGACCTCTGGACTTCGCCGCAAGTAAATGAAAGGTTTGGGATTGTAGGTGCAATAAATAAAAAGCTAGGGTAAAAGCTACAAAAAAAATTAAAAATCTAGACCTAACTGCAATTACCTCTTGATTCAATCTTCGGTCGTGACTAAAAACTAGTAACTTAAATTAAACTAACTCGTAATATTACGATATTGATTGTTTCAAAAAATTTTCTATTGATTAAATCACACTCCTACTAGATTGACTTCGTGTTTTCGGCCCTGGTTAATTAGTGCATCTTTAATATTTCGATATTGATTGTTTCAAAAAAATTCTTATTTGTTAAATCACACCCTTATTATATTAACTTAGTGTTTTTCGTCCCTGATTGATTAGTGTATCTTTACATATTATAGATTGATTGAGATTAAAGAATTAAACTTGTCGTATACAACAATTTTGACGCTCAAAGATGTGGCAAAATTTGTGTCATTGATTGTTTATAGTGTTACTAAAATCAATATATAAAAAATCGTCTCTCACAATGATGTCAAACTTCATATACATGTATGAAGATTGAATATTAAAACACGTCCAATGCAAAATATTGTGCACTACTTATTTAAAAGTATAAAATTTATAATAAGTTTGAAAGATGTTGTTTTGAGGGCATGCGGGACTCAAATATGTATTCTTGATGTTGCAATTTTACTTTTCAAAAATATGTATTCTTGGCGATGCATTTGTGACTCGGTTTTGGTACTTGTTCTTTGTTTCTCTGTGTTATTTAAAAAAATTTGTATTAAGTTATTGGATATTTGGAGTCATTTTTAGAAAAATAAGGAGAAATGAGTGCTTCTAACGTGAATGTTTAGGGACCCGAGATGCAATTTCCCAACAATATGCTACTCTGTGTGTGAACTGCACCTATAATAAGTACACGAGGATTTTCCTTATTATAAGTAGAATTATTTTGTAAGAATCAACCATTTCAACTACATTCTCCTATGGCCCAGCCTGCCCCATCACCTGTCACAGGCACCTTATAGGTGCCGAGCTAGCAGCATTGTATGGTTGCCCTTTTTTTTTTTTTGTCGATAATCAATGAAAATTGTCCAAATGTTTCCCTGTAAAAAATATGTCAAAACTCTTTCGGTACACATAGCATCACTCATCACTTAATGTTGGAAAATGATATTGAATGAAAATAAAAAATTACACAAATATCTGTTCAACTTCCTAACTCCTTTATTCAATTGGATTAATCCGTTCAACTTCCTAACTCCTTTATTCAATTGGATTAATGAGTAGAGTCCGTTCAACTTCCTAACTTCTTTTGGATTAATGAGCGTGCTCTTCCTCGATTGGTATAAATATGAGATTTCTTAAGATTGAAAAAACACACAAGTGAATACAAACTTATTCCTTCCTGCTTCAAACTCCTTCTTTCCAATTTTAAAGTTCTTCATTTTTTCCTGTTTACTTTGAGAGATAGAGTATACCACAGTTAGTTCGTATGCGGTTAACGTGGTGTAACGTGAACCGACAACCGATTGTATCCTGAAAATCGAACACCGATCAAAACACCTTGCACTCCAGTGAAGCGGGGAATTCGATTTAAGGAAACTGTGAATACACAGACATTCGATTTGGTTTGATTCTTTAATATTTTCCCACACTTAATTGGTCTTAATCATCCATATACATCATAACATTGGACAATGAATCAACAATTCATTGCTTTCTATATTGATAATAGATAGATTTACGACGTTATTAAATGAAATCAGAGAAAGAGTAAAAAATGTTTTTTAAATGAATTTTGAAAATATTCTTGTTTAAGTTATGCTTTCAGATTTTGTTTAGCTTTAATTGAGGGAAAAAAATATTACCAACTCAATAACGTCTAGATTCTAACAGCACATATGAGGATATGCCTGAACTTAAAAAGTTATTCGAACTTATTTTTGAACAACTTTATATTTTCAAATATATTTTAGATAACTTAATTTATTCATAGGTAAATAAATTAAGGGTCTCTTCTCTTTACTATTTTTAAGCCCTTTTTTTTCTTTTCGATTTTTTAAAACAGTGAAAATGCTTTCTCTTTCCCATTTTCGAAAACGCGTTTTTGAAAATAAGTTAAAGATTTACAAATAAAACCCAAAACGACAAATTTGTCATTTTGAGTGTTTTCAATTATAATCAAGTCAAAATTTTCAAAACACATTTTGGGTGTTTTTAAAATAAATTTTCAAAATGTCAAAAATAACGCATTTTTAACAATCTCAAATAGACACTCAAAATACAAAACACAAAATGAATTTAAAACTCAAAATATAAAACTAAAACACAAAGAGAACATCCACTAATTATTTTAATAGTAAGAATAAGATTTATTTTCAACTTTTGATTGACAAACAAATTATATGTTTCAAACTTTTACTCTTCGCTTCTAATTTTAGGTATCCAAAACTATTTTCAATGTCTTTTCATTATAAAATATTGTTTACATCGTAACATATTGGTTTATTTATTTATTTATTTTTTTTTGTAATGGGTGAATACAATGTGTTATATGTGTGACAAAGTGTGTTGCGCGCATAATATATTGAGTTACACTCATTGCCTTTTATTACCACCATCGTCAACCATCTTCGCAACAAATTATTACTGGTACAACAAGCACTATCACCTTGTACTGTTGTTGTTGTCATAGTAGACACTACCACATTCATTTTTCACCACCATCATTGTGCTCGGAATCAAAGATTTCGACCACCACACAATTCTACATCAGCCCCAAATCCTTAGCAACATTACCCCCACCACCATCACTCAGATCAATAAATCAAATCATTCAAAACCCAATTTTGAACCACCATCGCTAAACAGAGCTATCACTTAACCAACTATCATCGCCGGAATAGCCCATCGTATCACCGATGTTCCTAGGGTTGTCAATAGGTTGGATATAAATCAGATATATCCATATCTGATTTGAATAATTCATGGATCCGATCTGATATGATAATTCAAAGAATATTTGATTGTTAATTTCATATCCGATTTGATACATTATCAGATATCCGATAATCTAATCCGAATTATTTTAGAAAGAGAGGATTATCAATTTCAATACAAATTTATTATGATATATATTAATGTTATATTAGATTTTGATATATTTGACATTCTTCATTAGAAGTCATAAAGTATAATATAAGTATCAAAAAGAAAAAAAATTATGTGTAATAAATTATCCGGTAATTTATAAAATAAATTATATTATTATAACAAATCAGATCAAGTTATTATCGGATCAGATTGACCTATATCTATATTTGTTACATTTAGTTAACGGATTATCGAATTTGAATTTGAATTTTGATCGTATTCAGATCAAATTCAATCCACTGATAGCCCTAATTGTTCCTAACCATCAAGCCTAAACCAAGCCATGACATTTATAGAATTTCAGATGCCGAGAGATTAAGGACGGTTGTTGCGTCATTGGTGTGGTTTGGCAGCGACAGTTAGGCTCGTGGTCATGTGTATTATTTGATTATTTATATGATTTGAAGTTGAAAATTTTATTTTTTTTTAAAAAAAAAAAATTGGGTTAGAACCAAAAAAAATTTAAAACTTGAAAAAAAAAAAAGGAAGACAATAGTCGACATAATTTCCTCCTAAAAAATTTGAGACTTGATTTAAAAACTAGTCAATATATATAAATATCAGGAAAATGGAAGAGATATGCTTGGGGTACATAATAGAGATACATAGGGGTATACATAACACTCACAAGGGGTGGGATCCACTCGAATATTTTATTCTAGTGGACCCCATCCCATGTGAGTGTTATGTACAACCTTATGTACATTTATTATGTACACTTAGATTAATTCAAAATGGAAATGATTTAAAACAAGCTAAGAATCATGATGTTTACCTTTCAACTCAAAAACCTTATGGTTTGTTCTTTTTACTATTTTTAGGCCATTTTCAGTTTTCAATTTTCAAAAACACTGAAAATATATTTACTTACCTATTTTCAGAAACAAATTTTCGAAAACGAGTTAAAAATTTACAAAGAAAACTCAAAACAAAATTTTTTTCGTTTTAGGTGTTTTTAGTTAAAATCAAACCAAAATTTTCAAAACGCGTTTTGAGTGTTTTCAGTTTAATATCACCCCAACCACCACCAACACCGTCGCCACCAAAACCATTGCCAACAACACCAACACCAAGGCCGTCGTCACCGACACCACCAACACTACCTAGATCAACCACACCACCATCACCATCGTCCACCGCCACCGTCAATACCTCCACCTGCACCACCAACATTACCTAGATCTACCACACCACCATCACCAGTCCTCCGCCACCACCACTGTCAACACCTGCACCACCAACACTGCCTAGATCCACCATCACCATCGTCGATCGCCACCACCACCGTCAGCACCTTCACCAGCACCACCAACACTTTCTAGATCCACCATACCACCATCACCATCGTCGACTGCCACCACCACCACCACCGTCAACAACTCGCCTGCACCACCAACAAAAATCGCCGCCAACACACCTACCTACACAACTAACAAAAATCACCTAAAACCCCCCCAACAACACCAAAACCATCCCCAAACCACCACAACCACAACCACAACCACAACCACAACCACAATTAGTATCAATGTTGATGAAATCGTTGTGCGCGACGGCGTCAGAGTGCCGCGCACAGTGTTTCTTGCGGTTCTGCAGCGATGAGGTCGTGGGTCTCGTCGGAGAAAAGGCGCACAGTGTTTCTCGTGGTTGATAAAAACGTGTCTCGCTGGAGAAAATTTGTTGTGGCGATGAAGAGGGGAAAAGAGACGAGAAATAGGCGGGGAAGAAAGAAGCGGGGAAGAGAGAGAAATAGGAAGGGAAGAATATAAACAAATTTTAGGTTTTCTTTTATTTTTGAAAATAATTTTTCAAAATGACAAAAAGAACGTGTTTTCAACAACCTCAAAATGGACACTCAAAACTCAAAATGAATTCAAAGCTAAAAATTAAAAATTAAAACGCGAAGAGAACAACCTTTTAATCTTTTACCCTTTTTGGAATCCAGGAAGAATTCATTATTAAAACATTGCTTAGCCTCTATTTAGATTTTATTTTATTTTGCTACATGTTACTTTCAATAAATGCGTGATTGATAAGTGGATAATATTTGTGAGGTCTAGAAAATATTTGGTTAAAATTAATGTTTATTTTTGAAAAGTAAAATTTAGGAGAAGAAAATAAAATCGAAGGCTTTGTAGTCTAACCCCTATTTGGCATTAATTTCTTTAAAAAAAATAAATTCTTCAAACTCATTTTCAATAACATATTTCATAACTTCTATCACTTTTATCATTTTTACGAAAACCAAACGGTGGCTAAGAATACCATGTGACTTTTGTATGAACAATCAGTGGCCCAACATTACAAGGGCTTGCTTGGGAATTCTGACGTACTGATTATGAGCGGATCGATTATGAATGGTTTTAATAGCAATTTTTAAAACAATTTAACATATGCTCGAGAATTTATTATCCACCTATTTTGAATTTTTTTTTATAAAAAACAAAGTTACATATATGTCTTTTAGTAAAATTTTCAGTTTATAGTTTTTTGCATGAAATTTGTATTTATAAGTGATATTTTACTTATGTGTAATTTTTTTTATAAATAAGTTAATATTTAACTTAAAAATTAAATATTTACTTCAAAATTTATGCTAGTATTTTTAGTTATAAATAAACTTTATAATTATAAGTT
>CAIGRB010126604.1:98907-123448 GCA_903798255.1 Fraxinus quadrangulata | reverse complement strand
ATTTTTTTAATTATAATGTAATATTTTTGTTCATAAATAATTATTTTAGTTAGTATATTTTTATTTATAAGTTAGTATTAAACAAAACATGTTGGTTAAAAATAATTATTTTATAAAGGGTAAAATTAAAAGAAGAATTTAAGAAATGGTAAAAAATCGTCAATTTGGTAGGTTGAGAGAATCGATCAAAATTACACTACACCATTTTTGAGGTTTTTAAACATCCAAAATCGGCGCTAAAAAAAAAAAAAACAGCAAGCACCGATTCTTTCAACCTCTCATAAACTATGTCATCCAAAATCGGTTAAAATAAGCTAGTGTTTGGGCCCCATTTTGGAGAAACTATAAATTTTAAAATAGTGATTGATGAGAGAATGTGGAGATGAAAAATAATGAAAAAAAATTTAATTTTTGGGAGGATGTATGATTAAAATTAGAAAAGAGAAAAATTTGAAAAAAAATTAATGGGGCCAAAGACTAGGTAAAACTATCAAGCAGACCCTAAAAGTCTACTACTAGACAAATAATTTAAAATTATAGCCGTTTTAAGTTTTAACATTAAATTATTACACAAAATCCTTCATCCTGGTTTCTTCAGAAAAGACCCTCAAACCAATTCAAAATCCCATAGCGCGATGCTCTCTAATTTCAAATTCCAGATCTCATCTTAGCCGCCTAACTTGAGCCCCACCCTACTTTTTACGAGCAAATTTGAAATTGTTGTTGGTAATACATTCACTCAGTGAGGAGAGAGAGGGGACCCTTCTTCTTCAGTAACGAAGAATCCCAGGTGAAATCTTGAGAGAAAAATGGAATGCGAGCTCTTTCATATTCTACATAAGTGAGAAAAAATTTCGGGATTTCGTGGTTTTGGAGCTCTCTTCTTCGTTTCCTCTTACAGGTATACCTCCAAGAAATTAAAAATATTGAAATATCCTTTTTTGTTTTGTCATTTCTGTTTGGATTTCTGGGTGTTGCAGAATGTCGAGGGATTTCAATTTTTTGCGCCGAAATTCCGTAAAGAATCCCAACAAAGAGGAAATCGAGAATGTCCCTGTAAATCCCAGGGACTCTTTGGGTCCTCAGATTGTCAAAGATTCTCCGAGGCCCCCTCTATATGCAATTCAAGAACCAATCCAGATTTCTAGAGGTGGTATAGATCAAAAATTGAGCGGTGTTAAGTTTAATAAAACTGACAGAACCCCCATCAAGCCAAAGGCTAAGAAGTCAGATTCAACAATGCCGTTTTCCACTCCCGAAAAACAAGGGCCAGTGTCAAAATATCACTTTGGGTGGGTCCAGAAGAGTGATTATTATTCGAGTTCTAGTACTGCTGAGTCGAGGGAGGAGGGAAGGGTGGCAGAGAATATGAATACTCCGCGATCTACTAGGATGGTTGGAAGGGCTACTTCAAGTTATTCAGAGTGTAATTCGACTCAAAGCACGCCTACTAAGAGCGTAATCAAGCCTCCAAATCCCGGGTTCTGTTTAGCCAGTGGTTCTAGGCCACCCGCCAGTAGCGCTGCTCGGATTACCAACTTTGCTGCACTGTCTAAAGGGATTCCAAGTTCTTCTAACTCTGCCACTGTTGTTAATACGGTCGAGGTGCCCCATTTCGAACTCAAGGAAGATTCATCTTTCTGGATGGAACACAATGTACAAGTAAGTTCTGAAAATTGCTTCCTGCTTCTAAAATTCCTGTTATTTTATCTAAGAATATTTATAATTGCATTATTCTTTATGTCAAATTCTCTATATTTATTATGCTATTTTAATAAATATTTTATAGGTTTTGATAAGAGTGCGTCCTCTCAATAACATGGAGAAGAGTACTTATGGTTACAGTAGGTGCTTGAAACAGGAGACTGCACAATGCATCACCTGGATAGGGCAACCCGAGACCCCATTTATGTTTGATCACGTGGCATGTGAAACTATAGACCAGGTCCAAAGAGATCAAACACACTCTAAAATTCAAAAAATGTATTGCGATAATACTATTTACGCTTTTATACCTCTCGGTGAATTTGCAGGAGACACTTTTTAGAATGGCTGGCTTGCCCATGGTAGAGAATTGCTTGTCTGGGTACAATAGCTGTATGTTTGCATATGGGCAGGTAATACGTTGGACTTGTTTGCATAATTATATCACGGTATAACTTTAGTTGAAAAGTTGTTGGCGATGCAAAACTTCTAACAACATACCAAAAAACTGTTTTCACATTTGGTTTTGCAAATTTTTTTGTTCACGTATAAAGAATGAGCTTCTTGTTTTCATTTGTAGGCGTAGTTTTAATTTGATGAATCAAAGATGATGTTGGACCTATTACATGAAAGGGAAACTTAGTTTTCTTCCTTCTTTTTCCTTTATTTCACCTCTAGGTGTTTGCTCTAGTTTCCGATCTGTCTAAATTTTCCAGCTTCCAGTTCTAGTGTAATCTGCATGTAAACAGTCTCAACTAGTTCTGTAATCTTGAATACAGAAGATTCAAGCAATGGCTGGAGAACCGTCAACTTAATTTTGTCATTCTTGTGTCTGAAATTCCTATTTATTTTGACTTCAAGTAGGATTTCTCTTTATTTTTATTGCTTCTGTTTACTAGCTTAAGTGATAGTCTTGTTTTTTTTCCTCGAATATCTTCGTAAAATGATAGTTACTATTGTTTAAGCATTGTTATGGACCTCGCATTCTTGAAAATACACATCAATTACAGTTTCTTTTTCCCTACCGACATCATCCATTAAAATGGATTAAATTAGTGCAGACAGGTAGCGGGAAGACTTACACAATGCTTGGCGGGATTGAAGAGCTAGAAGTCAATCCTAGTCTGAATCGTGGAATGACCCCACGTATATTTGAATTCTTGTTTGCAAGAATTAGAGCGGTAAATTCAACCCTCTTTGCCCCCTTTTGCTAAGGCACCTTCTAATATAAGCATTTTCATTGCAATAAGACACTTCTTTCGCTTGCTTTACTTTTCAGGAGGAGGAAATCAGAAGAGATGAACGTCTAAAATACAATTGCAAATGCTCCTTCCTGGAGATTTATAATGAACAAATAACTGATCTTCTTGATCCTTCATCCACAAATCTGATGGTACTTGTACCTTTTTGATAGGATATTTTGGTGCTTCAATTGTTAAAAGATTATATTATTGCTCATATTCATTATCTCTATTTTTAGCTACGCGAGGACATCAAAAAAGGCGTGTATGTTGAAAATCTATCTGAATTCGAGGTGCAAACTGTAGGCGAAATTCTTCAGCTTCTAAGTCAGGTGATTATTTTCACTCTGTCTTTTGGTTTACTCTGATTGTCACAATCTTCAAAGATGCATGTGTGCATGCACAATTTATGTCAATTTATATCTCTATGCATTAAAATTTGAGTTTTGCTTCAGGGTTCTGCAAATAGGAAAGTTGCTGCGACAAATATGAACAGAGAAAGCAGCCGCTCCCATAGTGTTTTCACATGTGTGATAGAGAGTAGATGGGAAAAGGATTCAACCACTAACTTCCGTTTTGCCCGGCTGAATCTTGTAGACCTTGCGGGTTCCGAAAGGTTTACTTCATGTTCTAGTCAATATCTGAAATAGATGGGAAATCTCATGCTATCACATCATTTACACATTGCTATTATCCCTAACAGGCAAAAGACTTCTGGTGCTGAGGGTGAGCGTCTAAAGGAAGCTGCAAATATCAATAAATCACTGTCAACACTAGGGTATTACTATAATTTCTTATCATCGACAAGCTATCTACTATCTTTAAATGGGAGACCTTGCAAGTGAACATTGGCCGTACTTTTGCAGTCATGTAATAATGGTCCTAGTGGATGTAGCAAATGGAAGACCAAGGCACATTCCATATAGAGATTCAAGGCTGACTTTTCTTCTTCAGGTGCATTTTAAACCATTGTCATTTTTATCTTTTGTGGACCTATATAAGTCATATCATTATGTTTGAAATATGAAATACAGGATTCTCTGGGTGGAAATTCGAAAACAATGATGATAGCTAATGTCAGCCCATCTATTTGGTACTTAAATATGATTTTTCCCAGTAAAGAGACTTCTTTTATTTTATTTTATTATTATTATTATTTGCAAATGATTAGCTTTATTTTTAATTTTTTCTGTGTAGCTGACTAATGAAAATGCTAAATTTAATTTCCTCAGCTGTGCATCGGAAACGTTGAACACTTTAAAGTTTGCCCAACGAGCAAAACTTATTCAGAATAATGTAAGCTTGTTTAAGCTGGATGATACAATTGACTTTTTAATTGATGACAAAGTTGATATATTAACCTGCCCTTTTACTCCTTTTTCACGACAAAGGCTGTCATCAATGAAGATTCATCAAGAGATGTTGTCGCACTGCAACATCAGATACGGTTGCTAAAGGTGGTAGCTAGTTTCATATGGGTCTCCCATTCTACAAATTGATCACAAAACTAATTTACAATTGAAACTCATGATTTGTTGTAATAGGAAGAGCTTTCTGCTCTGAAACATGAAAAGGTTTCTCGGTCATTATCATTTGGTCCAACAATAGACAGAGATGCAAGGAACAAAGATGAAGATGGTTGTAGTGAAAGGATATCTGAAACGGATCACCAGGGTAATTTACTTGGAAATGCACCTGAAGGTGTTCTCAGAATGTCTTGTAAACAGGTATAGCAAGTTGTAATTTGCTTCTTTTCATATTTTCTTCCCTCAGCTGGTTCCATTGCTGGATATTTGTTGCTCATGGTCGACAGCAAATGACAGGCAGTTCGAGTTAAGCCTTCAAAAGAAAAGTTTTGACATGTTGCCTTATGGTTTTCGTTTTCTTCTTTTTGCCAATGTTTCCACAGTTAAAATCATTGGAAGCTACACTTTCTGGTGCCATAAGGAGGGAACAAACAGCAGAGACTTCTATTAAAAGACTTGAAGCTGAAATCGAGCTCTTGAACCGTCTGGTAACTCTCTCCCTCTTTCTCTTTTATGGAGCGACAGGTGTTGCAGGAAATAAATGAAGAGTTTATTTTGAGTTTAACTATTTAGAAAGCTAAACTTCATGATGACATTGCTTTTCAGGTTCGTCAAAGAGAAGAGGATACCAGGTGCACAAAAATGATGTTGAAATTTAGAGAAGACAAAATTCAAAGAATGGAGTCTCTTCTTGGTGGATTCACATCAGCAGATGCTTATTTGCTGGAAGAGAACAGGGAATTTTCAGAAGAAATTCAGCTGCTGCGTGCAAGAGTTGAAAGAAATCCAGAAGTGACGCGCTTTGCTGTCGAAAATATTAGGCTTCTAGAGCAAGTTAGAAGGTAGGGTTTTTGAAAAAAAAAAAAAAATACAATCTTATGCAGCTTGGCTTTATTCAGAAGTTTTTTATTTTATTTCAAAAATTGTTCATTGGAACTTATAGATTTCAAGAATTCTATGGAGAAGGCGAGAGAGATATGTTGTTGGCTGAAGTATCTGAACTGCGGAACCAGGTATCTTATCTATCCAACAGCCCGTATCTTTTTTATGTTTCTCAAATTAGTTTATGCCTTTGACCCATAGTTTTTCCCTTTGGCAGCTGATTCTCTTCCTTGAAGGAAATTTGAAGCAGCAAAGCCATCAAGACACAAGTACAGCGTCTCATGTAAAAATTTCAAGAGACCTGTTTACTGTTTTTTCATGTCTACTCTGGAAAAGAAGATTCAGGTTCACTGATTTTGCAGAAGCCTTAACATCTCTTCATTTCCATTGACAGGGTGCTGTTCATACCAATGAGGAAAATGATTCACTCCGTGAGGAGGTTGGGAGTCATATTCCTGAAAATATTGTTTATTCTAAGATTTATTTTCCCGACCTTGATTTCTAATATGTAATTTTCTTTTACAGTTGAAGAGGACTATGTGTGAATTAGAGGAAACTCGGAGTAAGCTGAACTGTACTTTAGAAAACAATGCAATGCTCAGAGGGTAACAAGTCTAATTCGTTTAAAATGTTTTTGGGTTTTCTTTGTATTGTAAGATCTTCTTCGTCCATTCCTGGTAACTTTTTTTTTGTGCTAATCTTGTTCAGGGAAATTCATGAGTTGAATACATCGTTGAATGCCATCGGATCTGCAACTCATGAGCATGACTCCTGTCCTGAATTCTTGAAGGTACCATTAACTTTTACTTTTAAGAGCGGAAGATAAGAAAGAGCACGATTTATACTTCCTTGCACGATTTTATTATCAAAGTATTCAAGTTTTGAGACACCAAATTTTCTTGCGTGTTTTCCATGACAATGTTAATAAGAGATTCTTTAATTATTTATTTATTTTTATCTCCATTTGCTGTCATAAAAGGACAGCACAGTAGAATTTCTTTTGTGATGATTTTACATAACAATAGGGCTGCTCGAACAGCATGGTTCTTTACATAATGATGCATTTCATGTTCAAGCATTTGTTTGTCAAAATTTATAAATAAGCTACAATGTTCAAACTTCATTTTCAATCACGCATTCCAACTGACCCACGAGTACTATTCATCACCCATTTCTATGTATTTATAAATTGATCCGTTTATAAATTCTTCCCAAACAGAAGCTAATTTTTTTTTGCTCACTAGAAGGTTTGAGCGAATATATCTAGCAAATAAAAATTTCTGGAAACTATTTTCTTGAGAAAATGATGATGGCCACTTCTTTCAGAAATCAATGAAGGAAGTTCCAATTTTCAACAATCAGATAATATTAGCCAAGGAGCAAGAGAAGGACCAAACTAGGTATGGAACTCTGGCACGTGAAGAAGATGTCGTGGATTTACAACTGGAGTTGGACATTTTGAAAATTATTCTTAAAGAAGAGAAGTCACACTCTTCTGAAGCAGAGGAAAAGGCACAATCTTTGAACAGAGAACTTCAGTCGTCGAAGGAAATGATTCTGTCTATTACTCAAAATTGTGAATATGTCCAAGAAGAACTTGAGAAAGCAAAATCTGTTATTGAAGCTCTTGAGTCTCAGCAATTTCTAACGATTAATGAGATAGAGGAACTTCGAAATTCTAACAGCAACTACGCTGAACTTTTGCATAAACAGAAGCTTGAAATCTCTTCTTTAAAGGAGCAAATTCACGCTCAAGAGTTTAGAGATCACTCATTCTTTAAGCATTCTGAAAATAATGATTCTCCTATAGAAGCAAAGTTGAAGAAAATGCACGATTCTCTTGAAAAGGCCAAGAGATTGAATCAGTGGTATCAAAGTGATCATTCATTTCAAGCATCTAAAGAAGAAGAAAGGGATGAAGTCAGCAAGCAGGTCGAGGCAGAAACTGCTGAGGTGATTATTTGCTTGCAAGAAGAACTTGCTGTTCTTCAACAGGAAGTCCAAGATAGTAGCTTGAAAGAGATGGATACCAGGGAGAAGTTGGTTCTATTTCAAGCTGAGATGAAAGATCTGGAGGAGAATTTATGTGCAAGGACTCAAGAGAACACAAGATTAGCTCAAATGCTAGAACACAAAGAAAATCAATTAAGAAACTTGTCAGAAGAATGGGAACGATTGACCAATGAGATTGAAGGTGTTCTTACTGGTGGGCATGAGGCTCTCAAAGACATCTCTGACCAGCTTGATGATATTTCCAGTTCATTCCCTCAGAAAAGAAATTTGATCTCCGAACAACTTGGGAGGATGAAAACTTATTTTCTTGAAAAAGAAGTATTAATTGAAGAGCTCAATCAATGCTTAAAAGATGCGATGAATAAGAGAAACGATATGGAATGCATGTTAAGGTCATTGAGAGGAGCAGCATTGGTAATGACTGAAACGCACCAGCAAGAATGCAATGAAAAGGACAAAGAGATTCTCCTTTTAACATCCGAATTAAATGCCAAGACGTCTGTTATTGAAGAGCTGGATAGCAAAATCAAATATGGAGAGGATCAACTTAGAAATGCATCATGCTGTGCAACAGCCGCTTTTGTGATTATGAACCGATTGTTTGAGTTAAATTCTAACCATGTGAATGCTTTAAATAATAAGGACATGCAGCTTAGACAAGCCGCAGAAGTGATTATTCAAAAAGACGCCATTATCCACAATCAGTCATCAAGAACTGAAGAGGCAGAAAAACAGAATGAGAGCCTCAGATTGGAAATGAAATCATTAGAAGAATGCTCTGCCAGACTAAAACTGCAGCTATCCGAGGAACAGATACATGCTAAGGCTCTTTGGAGGAAACTTGAAGAAACTGAAGAAAATAACATCTTGGAAGCCATGGAAAAACTCGGGCAGCTAAAATCTGGAGTTTCAACACTGAGATTATGCATGAATGGGTATCTGGAGCAGATTGGAGGTTCTGGTGAAGATAATGCTTTAGAAAGTTCGCATTGTTTTCCTGCTGGCGACAAATGTCAAACGTCGGTAAGCTAATGTTTCTATTTCTCAAACTGTACCCTGTATATTCCAGGCAACTTATTTTGTTACGGAGTAAATACATTATTGTGTTTTTATATATATTATTATTTTGGTATTATTGCAGTCTGGTAAAGGAACCGAACAGGACACCAGCCATGTAGAATCGTGTGATCTTGAGGATGCGAGAAATGAGACTTCAAAATGTTCTTTCACTGCAAACCATATGGATGAATGCATGTTTGATTGTAATAGTTCGGCATGTGAACAAACTTTGAAGGATGTGAATGGTAAAGATGCTAGCATTACTCTTCTAAAGGAAGAGATAGAATCTGCTCTTCAAAGTATTCAAGGATTGCAAGCCGAGATGGCCAAATTACATCATGAGAAAGGTGTCTGGATGGCTGAAAAATGTCACAAGAAGAGCATTGAATCATTGATGAATCAAATATTTGTGCTACAAAGTTCTATATATAATTTTGACGTGAATTTTGAGCTAAAAATTGCTGCTTTGGATGGCAAACTAAGGGGAGTAGAAGAAATCGTACAAGAATCTTTCACTTCCTGGTTCCATCTTAAACAGGTAGGATATTATTTTTGTAACATTTTATATTGGAAATTACCTATGCAGTTGCTTTAATGCTCCATCTTCATACCTGAACTTCAGTTTTCTTTTCCAATTTCCCATGTCATACTTTCTTTCAACATTACATTTCCTCTTTCCTGGCATTTAACCAAGCGTCTCTACAATAACTACAATTATAACAAGAGAAAAATACAATTATACGCATACAATTCGTTTGCCACCAGTTCCACAATCA
Organism: Fraxinus quadrangulata; assembly: GCA_903798255.1. NCBI lineage: Eukaryota > Viridiplantae > Streptophyta > Magnoliopsida > Lamiales > Oleaceae > Fraxinus > Fraxinus quadrangulata. The sequence goes on along the minus strand of CAIGRB010126604.1, from coordinate 114,247 downwards.
TGTGTTGTAATACTACCAACTCTCCATTTTCTGCAGTTACTCGAGGCTGAACTTGGTGATGCCAAGGCAGTTGCTGCCCAGAAATCCATTGAAGCTTCTTGTGTTCTTGAGAAATTTGAAGAGGTTCAAGACACCATGAAAGAAGCAGACATAATGATAAATGAGCTGATGATAGCTAATGAAACCTTGAAGCTTAACATCCATGAGCTGAAGGAAAAGGAGAACACCTTGATCAATGAAAGAGATTTCCTTACCATAGAAGTTCAGAACTTGCAGTCCTCCAATAATCTGAAAGTTCAGCATTATGAGAAATTTGAGCAGCAGTATGAATCAGATATTGTGGATATGAAGAGCCTGGTATTGGAACTAGAAGAAATTGTTTCACAGGTCCAAACTACTTCCATCGAAGACTGTAAGGCTATAGCATCGGATTTCCTAGGCATGAATTCCCAACTTTGCGAGTCAACGAGATTGATCAGGTCGTCTCTTGAGGAAGTATGGTCTGAGATTATCGTTAAGGATTTTTCCATGTCTGTTCTGCATCTTTGTCACATGGGAATTCTCTTAGAAACATCAAATGGGCTCAATGCAGAAAATGGTCTTCTTCACCGTGGTATATTCGAATCGAATTCCAAATTTTCTGAACTCCGGGAGCATAATCTTAGATCACACAGAGAGCTTGAAATGTGTAGAATACTCAAGGGGAAGTTATTGGCAGATATTAAGAAAAGTTTTGATAGTATATCAAGCAAAGTAGTTGAATCTGGGGAGCTCACCATAAAGCTTGCCTCTTTCGAGAAGAAGATACAAGATCTACAGTTACAAGAAGAGTTAATGTTGCAACGTTCAAATCATATGGGATCTGAACTTTCTGTCCTGATGAAGGAGCTCGATCTCAGTAACTCGAATGTATTAGCATCTCTTCTGGATCAAGAAAGACTACTAAAGGATAAAGACAAACTTCTTGAATATCAGGAAGAGAATTTCATGATGGAATTGTCTGCAAAAGATTTTGAATTTTTAATCATGTCATCTGAATTAAAGCAGCTGGCGCTCCTAACAGCTGATGCCGAGAGCGCAGAAATCAGTTCCTTTGAAGTCCTTGAAAACTTCAAGAAAGGTATAATTTTCCAGAGCATGAATGCTGCTTCAAATGAGTTGATGTTGAAGGAGAAGGAAATTGAGCATGCTTTCCTGCAAAAAGAAGTTGAAAAAATAACACGGAAGCAGCAGAAATTGTTGTCAGAGCTTGACGAAAGGTTTTTAACAATTGCCCGGATGGACACTGTAAACAAAGCTCTTAAGCAAGATATTCTGTCATTAAAAGAAATTGCACATTCAAATATTAGCTTGAAAGGTGCATTTGAAGAATTGGTGGAAGCAAAGAGAACCCTCTTGTCCCAGGTTCAAAATCTTGAATCACTGCAAGCGAAGTTATTAAAAGACGTTGAGGTGAAGGAAGCAGCTCTTGAAACTTCTTCGAGTAATATCTCTGAGCTTTATCAACAAAAACAGGTATTGCAAAATGACATCTGTTTACTGGAAACTGAATTGTGTAGGCTTCAACACGAGGCAGAATTGAAAGATGAAGAAACTAAAAAACTGAGCTGCCTTGAAAAGGAAAATGAGGCCCTGCAGGATGATTTAACAAAGGCAAAGGCAGAGCACTGCGAACTTTTCCAAGATTTGGAGGATAAGAAAGCCGAGTTTGAATCATATCTAAAAGGTCCTAATGATCTTGATGTAGAAAATCATAGATTGAGAGAAAACATTTTGTCTTTGCAGAATCATATTGTCAAGTTAAATGAAGATCTAAACCTTACAAGGAAAGAATTGGAAACCCTTCAACATTCTCAATCTGTAGTCAAAGACGATTTGTCTTCAAAAATTCAGGGTTTGAATGAAGAGAATGCTTTCTTGAGAAATAAACTTGGAGCTTGTGAGAATAATGGGTATGAATGCCTCAATGCTTTGAGCTCCAACATTGTGAATAATGTTGATTTGATGAAAACCGTCGATACTATTGGTGACAAGATACTAAATTTAACTATAGAGAACGTTTTGGTTATAGAGGATATGTTCCAAAATATCGTTAAGGAAGTGGAGAGGGCTTCCAAATTTTTGGAAGAGTTTGAAAACTTGGAGAATATTGCGACAGAGCTGAAATCTCATACTTCCTCTCTTGAAATTGAGTTGTCCAGGAAGGATGATATTCTCAAGGGGCTGTTATTTGATTTGAGCTTGCTGCAGGAGTCTGCATCTAATAGTAAGGATCAAAAGGATGAGATTGAAGAACTTTTGGCCTCTCTAAGTGCCTTAGAAAAAGATTTTGATAAAAAATCTTGTGAACTGGACCAAGCTGTTGCTGAAGGTCAAAAACTTGAAACTCAACTGCAAGAGAAGGTAGCAATGATATCTGCTCTTGACATGGATATTGTGAAAGAGCGCGAAAATATAAATTCATTATCCTGCAAAAACGAAGAGTTGATGGCCAATTTTAAAGAAGCGTTAGAAGCAAAAATGTCCATGGAGAAGAGATTGATACAGAGAAGTAACATAAACGACAACTTGAGAATAGAAATTACTGAAATGGAGGCTGCTCTTGCTGAAATGAACAAGGCGTCAGAATTCTTGAAGAGCAATTTGGATACTGTCACCAGTCAGAGGGATGATCTTCACGACAAAGTCCTTAATTTGACTGAAGAGCTTGAGATGGCACGAGCAGTTGCTGATGAAAACAGAGCAATCTCTGTAGAAGCACAAGAGGTAATGTTGTCTTGGCGGGAAACTTTTTCAGCTAATTATGTACTGAATTAACTGATAGGTCCCTTTAACATGTCTGTTTGGTTATGACAGATTGCAGAAACTAGAAAAATACATGCTGAGGAGAAGGACGAGGAAGTGAAACTATTAGAGCGGTCCATTGAGGAGCTAGAATGTACTGTGGATGTACTTGAACAAAAGGTATCCCTCTTCCTAGATGGATAGACCCATACATGAATACTATCCTTTGTCGTTTCTTTGACAAGATTTTTGCTTTCTAAGGTTGGCATTGTCAAAGGAGAAGCTGAACGCCAGCGATTGGAGAGAGAGGAACTGGAACTGGAACTTCATGCTGTTAAGCAACAAATGCAAAATGTCGAATGCAATGATTCTGATTTAAAAAGGTTTCAATTAATTATTCCATTGAAGTAGGTATAAGATAACTCTGCTTACAAATGTCTTGGTACTTATAAGTTTTTGACTTCAGACAACTGGATGAAAAGGAGAAGAACCTTCATGAAGCTCTTCAACGAGTACAAATTCTTGAAAGAGAAATAGCTGACAGAGATGGAGAGGTAAAGTTGTTCTCATTGGATGGATTGTCTATGAACTTTCTTGCGGTAGTCACCGTCAGTTGTTTTCAGTCAAATACTCTTTCAACATTATTATTCATTTTCTTGTCTTTCTTTAACAGATAGCCCAATGTAAAGATCATATATCTGAGCTAAATTTGCATGCCGAGGCACAGGCTTGTGAATACAAGCAAAAGGTGGGTATAAGAGCATTTTTTGCTTAGCTTAAAAAGATTACTTATAAGTAAAGAAGTATGAAAATAAATTTATTAGTCAAAGTTGGAATTAAGTTTCTTATTTTGACATTAAACGCAAGAGTTACTTTCAAAATAAATAACTTTTTCCCCATAGGCATCACAGTAAATTACATTGTAAAACATATAGGAATCAACCTCCAATGACTAAACAGCATTAACTGACAATTTTTTGACAGTTCAAATCATTGGAAGCCATGTTAGAACAAATCAAATCAGAAGTCCCTGCTATTCATGGAACTTCATCAATCAACAAATTGGAAAAAAATTCTTCAAAGTCTAGGGGAGGAGGTTCCCCTTTCAAATGTATTGGATTGGGCTTAGTTCAACAAATGAAGTCTGACAGAGATGAGGAGCTTAGTGCAAGAAGACAACGTGTCGAAGAACTTGAGGCCATAGCTGCAAGCAGACAAAAAGAGGTTGGTTTCACGAATGAATGCTGGTACCTAAAAGTAAACATTTTATCCACTAGGCTCACATTCCATTGCAGATATTCACACTGAAGGCTAGATTAGCTGCCACTGAAAGCATGACCCATGATGTAATTCGGGATTTACTAGGCGTAAAATTGAACATGAACAGTTATGCGGTAAGTTGCAAACTGAGACCTATGTTTTAATCTCATTGTTTATAGTTGAAAGTGTGTTATGAGATACTACTATAATCTGATTCATATTTTAGAAAACATAATTAGAGTTTGTTTTAATAGCTTTCATTATATATTTCCTACTTAAAATATAATCATTGAAACCCTGTATAAAAAGGTCTTATGCTTTGTAATAAAAGAACCAGATTATATGAATAAAAATTGATTTCCTTTACCCTCGTCTCTTCTCTTCTTGTCTCCTTTTCTTTCTCTTCTTCTCTTCCCTTTTCCCTTTCCTATAATAGTTCCATAGCATCCTGCGTCATATACCCATGGGAAATTTAAATTCTGAGTGAATTCAGGTGTGAGTGTGCATGACATTCTCATTTTCTTTGTCATTGCTAGACTTTAATGGATAATCAGCAGCTTCACACGTTAATTGAGGAGTCTCAATATCATAACGTTGAAGCTCAAGTTAAGGTACTCCTTATTTCCCCTCAAGTTAGGTACATATTGCTTCAATAACTGTGATTCTGAGTTGGAATTTACATCTGATATGGACTATTTCATGCTTGCAGGAACAGGAAGTAGTTAAACTCAAACAGCAAATAAATGACTTTATTAACGAGAAGAAAGGGTAATCAACTTTATAATTAAATTGGATATTTAGTTGCTAAACTTTTTAATTCCCTGACATGGCCAAATTGCAATGAAATCTTATTCTAGATGGTTGGAGGAGATTGAGAGAAAACAGGCTGAAATGGTGGCTGCACAGGTTACCCTGGCAAAATTGAGCCATAAAGATCAGTTGCTCACAACTGAAAGCGAGATGTTAAGGGTAGAGGCTTTCAAAGATCATAGTATATTTTTCTCCAACATGATTGCGGAAAGAAATCTTTTTTGGACTCTTTGATTTTGACGATCATCTTCTAATTCTCTCAGGCGGACAACATTAATCACAAGAAGAGGGTGATGGAACTTGAAGCCGAAGTCAAGAAATTGTCTGGTCATCAAAATCTCCAACAACGCATCCACCACCACACCAAAATCAAGGCAAGTAACTTAGTTTGCCCCAACCAATTCTAATTAGGAGTGCAAAAGCATTTCAGAGGAAACGCTTCCCAAGATAAAACGAAGACCAAAATCGTTATTGATGGCCTGTGTTTTGTACTTAAGAAGTCAATTCCAAGAGTGAATAATAAAGATTCTCTATGCAAAACACCATTTGTTTTCTTGTCATTGGAAAGATCTGTTCAACATTTCTGCATTAAGATTGTTGACTGGAATCTCTTATCATGTCACAGGAAGAGAACAGCTTATTGAAGTGTCAAAACGAAGATCTTAGCATCGAACTGCGAAGAACTGAGGCATTTCTTTCACGTGTCAAGGAAGAGCTAGCACGCTTCCGTGCATCAAATGGACTAAACCCTTATATTAACTTTGATGAGGAGCAACGGCTGGACAATAAATTGAAGGTTTGTGTGTAATGTGAAATTATATTTGCCAAAAAAAAAAAAAAACATACTTCTGTGGAAGCACGCAAGCACGAGAGAGAGAGAGAGTTGACTACTCTAACGTCAAAACTTATCTGAAACAGGAAACTGAAGAGGAGAGGCTGCAATTAGCACAGAAGTTAATTGGCTTGTGCACTAACATACTAAAGGTCAGAGAACTTTGTCCCTGGGATCTTACAGTACATTTTTTTTCCCTATAAAGCAAAACCTTGTTCTGATCATTCTTTCAAAAAAAATATATGGATTTTTCTGATCCATGTGTACCGTGTCTTTACCACAAATAATTTTTCTTATAGTTAACAATAATTGTGGTTTTTTTGCGCCAATGTCTGGGAGTTCCTTAAGTTTTGGAAGTCATTCTTTATATCAAAGCAACTGTTGGCCTTGCGTATTTTAGAAACCATTGCCTTCTGTGTGTACCAGTATCATCCCTCTAGCATGCAGTTCGTGTACTGCCTATCTATGTATATTTTATGACATTATACTTGAATCCTAATCGTTAAAAAAAACTAGAAATAAAACAGCTGTGGCTTTTAGCTCATCTTGTTTTTCGAATTGTAAAAACAGGCTGCCGGAATAAGGAGACCAACATCTGAGATAAGTCCATCTGTAGCTGAGGAAGCACTTGAGCAGCTGAAAAATCGGGTTCTCTCTCTCGAGATGGAGCTACAAGATGTTAAACTGAAGGTAAATGTATGCATTGTCTACCTCTTTAATTTGCTGTACTAAATAACAAGAAGCAAATTATTTTCATCTCTTATTTGTTTCTTGATTATGTACTTCCGTGCATGGTTGGCTACGTTTAAAAGTTTTACTTTTAAGCAAATAAATAAGTTTTAATTAAACTCAATTTTTGTTTTTTTGTTTTGTTTTTCAGAATAGAATGTCTAATGAAAGAAGTAGATTGTCTGAACTCAGACAACAAACCTCGCCAGTGAGCTCCAGGCGAAGAGTATCTCAAACTCCATTTCTTTCTGCTTTGGATCGATAAAGGCTGATGATCAAATGGATTATTCAGGTTAGCTTTTTGCTAGCAACTTCAGTGAAGGCAGGTTGATCCGTGATGTACTGTGTTATACACATCCATATATCAAAAGAAGAACAATGCAAGTTGTTAATACATTGTAAATGTAAAGAAAGTATAAGCTGAAATACGTGAAATTGTAATACTTTTCTTTGTGTACAAAGAAAATGAGAAATACCTTATTTTTGAGCTAACTTCTACTTATTTATATGAGTTGCGCTTATAAACTACAAAAAAGAAGAAGCTTAATTTACATAAATACTCGTGACTTTTTGTGTGGTCAATTTACATTAAGTATTTGTGAATGTGAGATGTCTACGATCAAACAATGAATTTTTCTGATTAGAATAATTTTATTCTTTTTAAAAATCAATATAAAATGAGACTTCCAAATCCAGTTTTAGGACATTTTGGCTTGATTTAATACCAAAATCAAGTCTTGAAAAATTAATTAAATCAAATTATTTTGTAAAAACTAAGTAAAATAACTAAATTACATTAATTTTTGAATTTTATTTATTTAAACTTAAAAAAATGAATTGTAGTTGGGCCACAGCCCAGACCAAGCAACAAAAAACTGGGCTGTGGTCCATACATAAACTAACTGTCATGGGATCTAAATAGGGAACAATACATAAATAAAGTATTTAAGTATCACCATTTCAAAATTAATTACATAAACTATCTGTCATGGGGATCTAAATAGGGAACAATACATAAATAAAGTATTTTAGTATCACCATTTCAAAATTAAGGATAGAGGTTTTAAATTTCAAAAATCAAGTTTTAATTAAAATTTATTTATGATTTAATTAAGTAATTATATATTTGATTAATTAAATATATTAAGGTCACTGATCTATACAATTTGGTCACAAATTAACCATTTAATTAGTCACAATAAATTTTCAATCACGAATCAAAATTCTTATATGTGTCAAACTATTTTACGGTCACAATTCAAAAATATTATATGTCACAGTTTGTTCGTTGGTCGCAAATTAAAAATTTAAAAGTCACAATTTCTTTATCGGTTACAAATCACAAATATTATAGGTCACAACTTATTATACCATCATAAATTATCAAATTATGGTCACAAATTAACATTTTTAGGTCACGTATTATATTTTGGTCACGAATTAAAAACTTTTATGGGTTACAGACTATTCATCGATGACAAAATCAAAACTTTTATTGGTCACGACTCGATTACAACTTAATAAATTGTGAGTCACAGTCACAATTATTAGGTTACATATCATTTTTTTTTGTCAAAAATTAACCAATTATTAGTCACAATCAACTAAATAAATTGTGACCAATAATTGGTCAGACACCCACCAAATCCCAGCCCACCCACCACCACCGACAAACCTATCGCCACCAACAACTAACCATCACCTCCGACCACCACCACCAACTCATCAGCACCATAGTTAATGTAATCAGTCACCACCATCATCACCAAAAAATCCAATCTAAAATTATTACACACAGTACTGCACCGCCATCAACACAGCCCAACCCTATACAGACGCACCGTTGCCACCACCAACAAAGCCCCACAACACAACACACTACCAGCGCCACCAACACCATTGCACTGCCACCACCATGTGATGCTTCACAGATCATTGCAGGGACGAAGTTGTGGCAGCGGCGCTCACGCAGATCGCTGGGGTGAGGGTGATAGGCAGGCACCTCGCACCCCAACGTACACTACTGCCTCGCACCACATCGCTATCAACACAGTCCAACCTTATACAGATGCACTGCTGCCACCACCAACAAAGCCCCCAACGCAACACGCCACCAACACCATTGCACGGTCGATCTCTGTCGACGGTGGTGCGCGATCTTGAGCAGAGCAGCTCCGACGTCTTCGCGTCTGGCCGCGACAGTGAGGTAGAGAGTATAGAAAGAGAGGATTGAAAATGAGGAAGAAGATGTATATTAGGGTTTGGGGGTATGGGTATATTAGTTGTTGATTATTAAAATTAAATTTATTAATAAATGTTAAATAAAAAATTATAACGTGATTTAAGAAAAATTAAACTTAAAATCTGATTAATGAAGTGTAAACTTTAAAAACATGGTTAGGTGTAATTTCCTCAACTAAATAATTCATTATTGTGGAAATTATATGGAGGTATATTTTTTAAGTTTCAATTTCAAAATCACGTTTAAGATTTGTTTATACAAAATCATATGATAATTTCACATTTTAATATAATAGATAATATTATAAATTAATTTATACACCCACCCTCTATCCCACCCATCACATCCAATCCAAACCCTAATCATCACTTCTTCCTCTCCGGTCTCTCTCTACCCTCTCGCTCACACTAAACCACCACTGTCGTTAGAAGATCACCGCAGCTCATCGTTGCACTGTGCACATGGTAAATCTCCAATGTCATAATCGTCTTCATCGGATCATAAAAATCGTCGAAGTAATTTTACAGCAATTTTAAACCCTCCATTCTCTCTTTCTCTGATATACTCCCTACCTCTCCTTGAATTCCGTCTTTCTTCGTAACCGACGTTTGTGTAGCAGCAATAGTGGCTTTTTGTTGCTCATAGTGCCGCTATTCTTCGCTATGAGCGTCTTACGACGATGATCACAGCGAAGTGTCGCTGCATAGCCGGACTTGAGGAGAGCTCCAAGAGGCGACATGCCCAGATCTTTAGGGGCCCAATTTTTTATATTTTTATTTTTTGCTTCCTTTATTTTAAAAGCTCATTGTCATTTATACTTGTTCACCGTTGTTCGGTTGTTTCAAACAATAAGCCTCTTCAACAATGATATTGTAAATAATAGAATTAGTATCTGGATTAGGAATGCTCATTCAATTGTGTAACACCCCCTCGATATATATTTATGTATTGTTACACACATCTTTATTGATCTGATTGTTTATTAACCATAGTTTTTTTTAATTGTATTGACTGATAGATTTTATATAATTAAATTGATTACTGTATAGTTTTGTCTCTAAACTCAATTAAAATTTTTCAATATCTTGTTAATCAGATTATTGATTTGTGTGTGGGATTGAATTTCTTTTCTCGGTCTATAATCCGTTATTAATTAATATGAATTTGTGTCTTCTATGGGGTAATTGGATACAATATATGGTTAAATATGATGTGATTTAATTTTTTTCATTTTATTGTTACATTATGAAAATATTTATGACCTTAGATAATATATCATTATTATTGTTGCAATAACAAAGTTTTTGCTTTAAAGGCTGTAAGCTTTGTGCAAAGTGAGAAAGTGTGTAAAATTTAATTCTTTTTGCAGATAAAAAGTTTATTTCATATTTTATGTAAAATTGAATTCATTATGAGTGCGTAGTGTATTTACCACACATGTGTAATGCAAGGAAATCTTCTTCCACTATAGCTAAGTTACAAATTATTTTTATTTTTTTTCCTTTTTTGTTAATAGATTGTTTGGACACTTTTTTATTTTCCACAAATTTGGCTTCATAGATATCTTACAACCATATTGTAGAATAGAAAAAAAAATCTTGGTTTGATTTTGTACTTGTGGAATGACATATTTAGGAAAATAGTTAAAGGTCAAACAAGTAAGTCAAATGCCATATCGATTACAGTTACATCAACAGAAAAAAATTTCTCCAACTTGAAATTAATCAAAATTTATTTCCGATCAACTTTGTCACAGCAAAGATTGAATGAATTGACCATATTATCTATTGAAAAAGAAATGGTTGAATAACTCGACTATTCAAAATTGATTAATATTTTTTGTCTCTAGGACAGCATAATGAGTTGTATTTAAGTGATCGTTTAAAATATTTTCTCATTGTTATTTGATTGTAATATATATTTTTTGAATATTTCATTTTGTGATTTTATTGCTGATTTTAAATTAACAAATTTAATTTTACAAAACTCTCATAAATGAAAAACAAAATTGATTATTTGCTATTAACAAATTTAGTTCCATAAAACTTTTATAAATGAAAAAAAAATGATTACTTGCTACGATTTAGGAGCCCAAATTATGAAATTCGCCTCAGGCCCCGCGAAACACAAGTACAGCATTGTGCCACTGCAATGGTGGACCCTCTATTTGTTGGTTATTGGAGTGGTGAAGGTGATGGTGGCAGTAGTTGTTGTGCTGTGGGGTGGTTGCTATTTTTTTTGTTGTTGGTGGTGATGGATTTGACGGCGACGATGGTGGCTCTTATTTTGGATATGCTTTTGTGATGGTTTTGCAGTGATTTTGGGGTAGGTTTTGTGGTTGGGGGTAGTGGTGCTGACTATGGTGGTAAAGTGGCAATGCTGGTAAGGTGGTGGTGGTTGGTGGAAGTGTATTTGTTATCAATTATTTAGTTAATTGTGACTAATAAATTTGATAATTTATAACAAATAAATAATATGTGATCCAAAAAATGTGAAATTTTGATTAAATTTGTAATCGCGACTAACAATTTGTTAAATTGTGACAATTTAATTTAACAATTCGTGTTCGATAAATAATTGTGAACAATTAATTTGATAATTTATGACTTATAAAATTTGTAATTTATGATCGAATAATAATTCGTAACTTATTAATTTGATAATATATGATCGATGAATAAATTGTGACATATAAAAGTTATAGTTTATGATCGAAAAATAATACATGATCTATTAATTTAAAAATTCAAGACTTATAAAATTTGTGATTTGTGATCGAGAAATGATACATGACTCCTTAATTGATAGTTTGTAATCGAGAAATAAAATGTGATCTATAAAATTTATGATTTATGAATGCAACGTTTATAATTGTGACTAATATATAACTGTGAACATAAATTGTATAATGATGTGACTTTAATATATTTAATTAATAAAATATTTTTTAATTAATCATTTAATTAAGACCTGATTTTTAAAATAATAAACCTAATTTCTTAGTTTTGAAATTATATTTTGCAACCGTCTTATATATGTAATGTTCCCTTCATTATTTTTGTCTTAGGAAAAAAAAATTACTTAGTTTGAAAATAACTCTCATTTAACTATGGAAAAAAAAACTTATTATTATCAATAATGATCAGTAATTATTTTTATTATAAAACTTATTTACTTGTACAATTACACCTAGTATTACTTAAAAACAGTTTTTTAAGGTTAGACAAGCATGCTCTGAAAATTCGAGAGGACGTGGGGAAAAAAGAATAGAAAAAAAATTCTTCGATTCACTAAAAAAAAAAAGTGACAATGTATGAAATGATGCAATCTCTATAACTTTTGTACTTTGGCATGTGCATAATAAGTTTTGCCCACTAAAAGGTTAGCAAAAAGCAATTCAAAATGAGAATTCTATGGCCGCAATGGGATGAAGTAGAAAATGATGATACACAACAAGCTTTTCTATTCTTTTGTTTATTTTCAGTGCAAGGGATAAAATAGTGATTTTATATATGTAAAAAATGTATTTTCTCATTTAATTTGAATGATAATTATGCCTTTATTTGATTTAGTCAAAAAATTGATAAAAATTTAAATCAATGTTAACAATTAGTTTTAACAGCGCATTTTCAGAAACTCGTAACTTTTATCAATTTTCAACCATTTATTTTATTAGCTTTCATCAAAATTTATTAAAAATCTTAAAATACGTGATAAAGTAGTTGAAGTGGATGCAAATCGTTAACTTGAGATAAAAATTGAGACTCTTGTTGAAAAGAAGTTAGATTAGGGGTCCTTTCGGGACAAAATTGACTACAACTCTAGGTAAAAAAAAATTCAATAAAACATTTTTGTGTCACTTTTGTGTTTCTTAATATAAGTTGAGCAACTATCCTTAGTAAAACAATTCTCGTATTTGTATATATTGCTGATGAAGAGCAGTTTGTGGGGCGTAGTCCAATAAAGATAAATGGTCTACTAAGTGTCGACGATTATCTCATGCAAAACAATAGTGATATAATACATCACCTCGTGTCAAATACGAATAATACAATTTGCAATGATTGATGCATGTGGGAGTTGGGTTGGAAACACGATAGATAGATTGATAACTAAGGAAATATTTGAAAAAATAAGTTAAAAAGGCATTAGGAGACATCAAATCATGAAGAAAATGCTTGTCGTGAAACTAAGATGTCAAAATGAGAATCTTAAGAAGTACCACCGCCGTTCAAAATGCGGCAACCCGATCGCAGTTCATTTAACCTTCTTTTTTTTTTTGGAAAAATTACATAATTGGTCCTTGACCTATTACTCTGACTCAAATCTTTCGAAGGCTAGCAAGTTAGTGCTCGACCTTATTTTATAGTTATATAATAGTTCTTCAAAGACAGAAAATAGCTGTATTATGTTTATTTAGTTATCACGTATTGCTTATAAAATGTTACTCACTTTGAATTTTGTGACATTGTCCCCAGACGAAACACAAAAAATCTAACTTCGTAAAATTGGATAATGATGATCACGTGACAATTTTACATAGATTTGGACGGATTACCTCCCTATTATTGATTTTGTAGCTATAATGAAAAATTAAGGATCAATATGTTACTTTTTTAAAAGTCAAAAGTAAAATGAGTAATATTATTTATCACTACTGGTGTTTTACCACCGTGGTGATTGATAATATTTTTCTTTGTCAACAAGATATATGTACGGTCACTAATGTTGTTACTTTGCTAAATGTTCAATTGACATTAAAAAAATATCTAACGATCGCCTCACTTAAGAAATGAAAAATGATTTTAAATTAGAATACATCAAATTTTAAAATTCGTAAAGTGATTTATTCGAGATCAATGATGACCTCTTGTATCTTTAATGATCATATTGAAGATATAGTTTAAATAAATACATTTATTTTATTTAAAATAATTCAAGAATTTTAAATAAAATAATTTAAAATGATATATAAAGCATGTTTGAGCTCCATTTTTTTTGGTCAAAATACATTTTGAAATAGCGTTTTGATGAGAAATGTGTGATTAAAAATTTTTTTTAATTTACATGTAATATTATCTATTAAAAAAATGTATAATTGAAAATAAATGAGAAAAAATATTTTTTTAACAATAATAAGTATCAAACATGACATAATAGTTGACACCAGTTCTACACATTCTTTATAAGTGAGGCCTGTGTGGAGGGCACGTTTTAAATAACGAGCAAATAGCATGATTTGTGTTGAGAGATGAAATGACAAAATTGCCCTTGAAAAGACTACGGACAACTAGGGGTAATTAATCTCAAGAAAGAAAAGTATTTCCTTTGACCAAAGGTGGAAAAATAACAGTGATCTAAAAATTGGATCGATCCGATCAATCGAAAAAATGGGGGAAAGAAGTGGAAATCGAGATCAAACCTCAAATTAAAAATCCGCCTCAAAACCGGTAGATGTTTGAAAAACGCATTATCTGTTCTCGATTTAATCGGTTGAACCTATATAAATAAACTTTAACCTTTTGATCATCTCTCTTTTTCGAGTTTATAATCGGGTTGATTTTTAAAATTTTAAAAAATAATTGAATAAAAAGATACCCTCAAGACAAGGGTGACAACAAATGTCATGCACAATGAGTTTGTCATAATGTAAAAGATGCTTTTATAGAGATAGAGATTGTTATGTCACATGTGTCCTTTCTAAAGCCATTAATTTTGGTATGTTTTCATATTCTTGCTTTGGATCCAAAAATCATGTAGTTTTGACATAGAAATGTGTACGAATTATAATGATTCATCGACCCAGTCCTGTGAAAGAAAAGACTAGTTTTTTTTTTTTGGGTTGATTGGTCGTAAAGTTTATTGTTCGTTTTCAACTTTTTTATTTTAGGTAAATTCAAAGCTAGACTTTTTAAGTACGAATAAATTTTATATTTTTTGTTGTTGTAAAGAAGAATTCACTAATACCGTGGATGGTCATATGTGTAGAATGGATCGGTATATAGAAGAACAAAGTGGACTCGATTGTTGTGATGAAAAATTGTGAATACATCTTTGTTTAATTACTTATCGTTTCTATCAAAAATATTTGCGTTTACTGTTCAACAAAACAAGTCAGATAGTCACATATATCATATTTGTTACGTTAGTTGAACATAATTAAGAGATGTATTACATGATTATAAAGAAATGATCTACTAAATACCGATGCTTGGTTTGCTAAACTAACTAACTAAGCACCAATAATATCACTTAAATTAATTGGTTGTATGTGTTCATATATGCATAATTATCTATTTAAAATGTTTTATTAATTTTAAATTTTAAAATTTTTATTATTATGTTAAGTTAAATGGCACAATATTTATGAAAAAAGAGTTTAAAAAGTTATATTATGTTGATATTTTTTTAATTTAACATATTATTGAAAAAATATTTATTTTTTATAATTTTAAACTATTTTGCTTTCGGGAAAAATATTTTAAATGATCTATTTTATCCTCTCAATCTCAAATACTCAATTAACTTTATTAGCAAATTAATAAACCAGCAAGACAATAAACAATCTAAAATTCAATTGATAAAATTGAAAAATGAAAAACTAATCCCAGATTCAATTCCTCACTCTCACCCTTTAACCTGTGAAACACACTCAAACAGGAAAAAAAAAAAAAAAAAAAAAA
>CAIGRB010126604.1:55002-69623 GCA_903798255.1 Fraxinus quadrangulata | reverse complement strand
ATTTATGTTGTGAGGATAGATTTGGTTCTCATTGTGTCTGATGAAAAGTAGTAATTTTACTGATTGTGTGTGTTTTAGGGGGTTTTCTGTTCTTCCGTGAGATCAGAAGGGATTTCATTCTAGTTTGGCTGATTTGAAGTAAAAAAGGGCAGTCTGAACCAAGTTTCTTCGAGTGCTAAGAGCCTAGTCCTCAAAGAGGAAGCTCAACACAGATTCAGCTAGGGAGCCACCATTTACTTCACAGCATGGACTTCTACTATTTTCAACTAATCGCATACTATTGGAACCTTTCATGATCCATTACTACCTAGCAAGTCTGTGTGTTTAACCATTCTGGTTCAACTACCCACCCCAAATTTGTAAATGCTTTTGTCATTGATATTCATGACATTAAATTTCATGATAGTTGGCGTTAATTAAAATCCACGTCTTGTTGCCACATCTTAAATGCAACAACACGTGGTTATATTGATGGAGGGCTGAACGAGGATTTACAACATGGTATAAAGTATTGATTACAACAAAAAGACGAATACAAATATAAAAATTTAATTTGGCAGAGGAATTGAGATTTCATTCAACTATAATGGAGAAATAATTACAAGCTTGTAAAGAAAACCCAACTATATATAGGGGACATATCAAAATTCTAACAATATTTTTAAAAACGAAAATACTATAAAAAATGCATAAACAATATTTTCCCAAAAAAACCCAACCGAATTTGGATCACAAACGGCAAACCCAACATATATAACTTAAAAAAGAATACCACCGGTTGATATAAATAAATGCAGAAAATTAGAAACCAATCAAGGAAACAACATTTTAAACCCAATGATTTAAGACAATTTCAAATTATGGCACATATAAATGGCAAAACTTATTTGAAAAACAGGAAAGGGAGATTACCTTCAAATTTTCCACATGAAAAGCAGGGTTCATAACCACTCTTCTTTTGTACCATTCCTCCCCTTCAGTACAACCGAGTCCAGTGAGAAGCTTTTGCACTATATGATTAGTGACCTTGAAATTCTTTGAGAAGCTGGTGTGTTTAACCAACACAGTTTTCGTCAGTTCAGGATCCATTATCAGCACCTTTGGTCTCAGTCCGGCCCAAAAAAATGATTTGTCACCTCCAAATTAATAGCAAACCATACTTATTTATAATTAAACCATTTCAATGTAGATTTATGCGTAAAATTATTTTATTGAAAAAATGCGTGATTGAAAATTATTTTCAAATAATTGTACCAAACAAACACTACGGATGCATTAGAACTACAGAATTTTAGTTCATAGACCCTATACGTTCCTTCATGTATATATATAACCAAAATTTGAGAAATATTTTGTTGAAATTTACTTACCATATTTTTCAATGGTTTTCTGGACGAAGGGCACGATACGAGGGACAGCTTGAGTTTCATCACGAACATTTATAGATCTTGAAAGTGCTTCTTCATACGCCGTGGCATTCTCTTTTGCATCT
Organism: Fraxinus quadrangulata; assembly: GCA_903798255.1. NCBI lineage: Eukaryota > Viridiplantae > Streptophyta > Magnoliopsida > Lamiales > Oleaceae > Fraxinus > Fraxinus quadrangulata. The sequence continues at coordinate 68,131 of CAIGRB010126604.1, read as the reverse complement.
CCAAACAAAAGCCTTCGGAAAGTATAAGAATTCCCTTTGAATCCTTGTCGCCTCAGAATCATCTCCTTCTTCTTGGGAGTCAACCATAACCAGTTCAAAATTTTCCATCCCACCCAATTAAGGATTATTATGAACACTGTAATGGCTATTGGCGGTGTGACCATTTTTAATGTTTGTGTGTAAAAGTGATATTCAGAGAGAGATGTTAGAGATAGAGGTTTTTGTAATTATTTTTGTTGTCAAAAACTTGCAATATATTCACTCCTCTTATCCTTTTGTAAGCCACATCTGTTTACTTCGCCATTCATGTGAAGCTTATGATTGGTCTGTGTGTATAAATTGTTTATAAACACTCAAAATAACTTTTTATTTACACATTTGGAGGGATTTATAATTATTTAAGCACCAGCCTATATGGCAATATATTCACTATAATGTTGTCCAACAATGTTAAGATGCATTTTTATTCATAGACAATATGAGGGCGACTTCATTGACCACATAATCTGTGCTTAACATAATTGAAACTAAATAGAATTATTCTATTCGATGTGTATTACACGTGACATTATTTTAAAGGTTCAATTGTGCAAAAAAGTATAATCAACATGAAATCGTAATTATAAATCGAAGTTCAATGACTCAAATGAAAACTTGTTTAAAGAGCAATGACCAATAGTATATATTGATATCTTGAAAAGAAAAATGATGAAGAATAAAATAAAAAAGTAATGTTGTTTGTAGTCCACGCTACAAAATTTCAGTGGGTGTGGGTCCATTTCATCCTTGTATTCGACACGTCAAATATAAAATTAAAACTGCATCTTAATGATTGAAGTTTGGTGGTCCTAAAGTTTAGTAGATCCAATGCAAAGCCATAAAATTAAAATATAACGTGCGATGTATTTTTTTTTCTTAATCAAATATTATATAATTATATGTTTGTACCTATAGAAATATAAAATTAATGTATGGTTTATATTCAAACTCTATGAATTATAATTAAGAATGGCAATAGGACGGGATCACTTAATCCTCGAGTAAAACTGTCCCAAATGAGCCGGAAATCTCCCGGTTAATCGGGGAACAAGGTGGTGATCGCATAATAATAAGACCCGATTTGGACAAATCATTGGATCATCGGGTTAATGGTTCAATCAATAGGTCATTGCTAGACCGTAATTTTAATTAAAAAATATTTTTATATATATCAACGAGCCGAGACTCAAAACTTGAAATTGGGGCTCGGCTCAAATAAAAATGGTTCGGACTTTTTTTGGCTCAAGCCGAGGCTCGATAAAAAAATTTAGGCTCGACCCAAGCTTTCAGCTCTGACCTTAGCGAGCCGAGCTGCCTCTTTTTTTTTTAATTCGTGACATATCTAATTTTTTTTTTAAGAATTTAACATTTGTGCTGTTTATACAGATTATAAGTTAAATAAAAATTACAACCCTTCTCCTTTTTTCGAGTTTGGGACTGAGTACAATCAACGTAGGCGGAGTTAAAATTGTACACTAATAAAATATTTTGTATACAATTTTTCTTGAAACAAATAAATTTTAAAATTATGTATTTTTTGATACAAATCAAAAATTCAAATTCAATGACCTGATTTACACTGTAAAAAAAAAGTACACATAGTAACTACATTGTAGCTGCCTTGACAAGATAGTTGCTACTGCCTCTGCAACAAGGCAGGCTTCATTTGACTTTAATATTATTATTATTATTATTAAGTTTTGCATTTTTAATAACATTATTTTTGTAATTATATTTAAAAATAGTTTAATTTAAAAAAGTGAATTCTATATTAATAAATTTACATTCGACCCATAAGAAAATGCAAAGTCCGATATAGAAAAATTTCGACGTATTTACTTAAAAATTTTGATATGGAATCCTTTCCATGCCTTTAATGTTGAATTGCTAGAACTTTGTGTTTGATTGCAAGCATGTGATTTGTATGGGAAGAAAATAAATTTTAGGCAATTCAATTGCTTATAACTTCTTTATATGGAAATTATAATTAAATATGTTTGAATGATCTAGTTTTCAATCAAGAAAATATTATACTTGTTCATTTTTTATTAATGGGTAGATGAATGAGAGAATGAATTACCTTAAAAATAAAAATCTCTCCTCCCTAGAGAAAATATTTTCCTTATTTTTTAGGATAATATGGTTACAAGACTAAAAGTTGAAAAATATTTTTCATGGAAAAAATTGTCAATCAAACACACTCTAAGGGTTTCATTTGTCTCATATTGAAAATATCTCTATCTCATTAGAGAATGCAAGTCAATAAATAATGTAGTTTTGTATAATTCTTTTCAAGTTATATTCAATAACTTATAAAATTTAATTGAAAAATTAATGTATAGACTTTTATAAAAATAAATATAAGCAAGGATTGGGAAGACTGGTTTATAATGATTCCAATCTGGTTCATAATCTAATAAATGTAGAAGGTGCTTTGGTGTGATTTTCATGGGCTAGTCTTCCTCGCCATCGCAGCAGGCCAGAAGGACCTACCTTTTTTAAGTTAAAAGGGAGAAATGGTCAAAAAGTCTCTGCTAAATCAGAAAATCCTTGGTGGGACTAGAAGCAAGGAATCGGATCCTTTCCTCGCACCCATCATGTTGTCATTCCTAATTATAATAAGTTCTTCGGAACAAAGAAATTGTTCTTCAAAAGTTGAATTTTATTGTGAATCCTTCTATGTGCTATGCTCAAGAGATCATTAGTGTATAATATCTGCTTATTAATATGATATGTGTGTTATGATTTCTCAAACCATAACTGCTTATTAATAAAATTTTAAGTGGGCTTGACCCACCCATTAAATATAAGTCAGTCCATTAATTAATTCAATTAATTTAACTCGGCCCATAAGTTAATTAATCCAATCAATTAACTTAAGTCCATTAATAAACGATCCAATTAATTACTTATAAATGTACAACACTTGTCAATTAATTAATTCATAATATCATTCTTCTAATTCTTCCTTTTATGTTAACCTATTAGGTTCTATAATACAATATCGAATGACGTGAATTATTTTTTTGATCTAATCAAAATAAGATAAATTAAAATTTCCTTTAAATTCATCATTAATTCACATACGTCATCTCAAATTCACCTATATCAATACATGTGATGGAAATTATTATGTAGAGTGACAACTTGTCCATTTACCGTGAAACTATAATCCATTCGTCGGTATGATCCGATCAATTACGAGATATGAAAATGTGTCAATCTCGATTATCGATCATATCTTTTATCTCACTCTTGAGTCAATAATTGTTTAAATTCTTTTGGCTTACATATTTATCTTGGCTAAGGATTCTGATATCAACTTAATGTTCAGATAGTGATCCATGTGGAATTTTTCTAGCGAGTCTCCAATATTTTGTTCTTTTAACAAAATAGCCACACGTCCATTTAAATTTAACTATACGTTAGCTTGTTAGATCGGCTAAATGCCACACGTGCTAATCTATCCTTAATAGGGATATCCACAGCAAAGCTATCACTTATTTATGTGATTGTTTTAATTTCGCATACTTGGGTCTGTGTACATCCGCAATTTCTCGACCTTTTTTTGACCCTATACTTAATTTTCTTTTCAAAAACAAATTTCAGAAGATGAAAGTCAAATTTTCTTAAAACTAGAAAAATATCAACAATCAACCACTGATTGTTTCAAGATTCAAAAGAAAATTATAACGAGTACAAAGTCGACTCTAATACCACTATTGGGAATTTATATATACATGCACATTGAAATTTATTTTCAATTCCCTTCAAAGATCGTCTCTGTGTTTAAATAGAAATTGTGATTAGATAAGATTTCTTTTTCTTGTGCTAACAAGATTATGATATTATGAGGTGTGTTATGATTTCTCAAACCCTTAACAACTTATTAATAGAAGTTTTAAGTGAGTTTGACCCACTTCTTAAACATAAGTCAGTCCATTAGTCAATTAATTAAATTTGCCCCATAAGTTAGTTAATCCAATTAATTAACTTAAATCCATTAATAAACAATCCAAATAATTAATTCTATAAATGTTCAAATTTTGTCAATTAATTAATTCATAATATCATTCTTTTAATTCTTTCTTTCCCAATCATAATATTGGATGACGTGAATTATTATTTTGATCTAATCAAATAAGATAAATTAAAACTCCTTTGTAATTTATCGTTAATTTATCTGATTAATTAATTCACATTTGTCATCCCAATTTGATATCTAATAATATGTCTGACAACATGTGATGAAAAATGTCACATCGTGTACAAAATCAAACTTGTTTGTTTATCGTGAAACTATAATTCCTTCGTCAATATGATTCGATCAATTACGAGATATGAAAATGTATCAATCTCGATAATCGATCATATCTTTCATTCCACTCGCAAATCAGTAATAGTTTAAACTCTTTTTGACTTAAGTACTTATCTTGGCCAAGGATTTCAGTATCAATTTAACCAAATGAAATGTAAATCGTAACCTCTTACTATCTACAATGAATCATTTATTGATCATTCACAACTTTTATATGATTCTTGATATACCTGAAGATGTCGTATTAGCTACTCTTGATAGAGCAATATCCAATATGACCAAAGTATAATCATCCTCATATAAGGCACTGTAATCACCTCAAGTCGAAAGACCAATTACAATATCAATTGTTAGAGATTAACTACTAACACTCATATAGTTATCCATATAGAATCTCTCCATTAGGGTTCCAATATTTTGTTCTCTTAACAAAACATCCATGTGTTCATTTAAATGTCATTATATTTTAACTTGTGAGATCAGCTACTCACTTCAAAAGTAAGAAATGCCACAGGTCCTCTCCATCTGTAATAACGATATCCGTATTTCGTTATTACTTACGACAGCGGGTAATTTAAGATTTAGTTATATGTAATTTGTTTATCACAATTACAAATCCTTGCAATAAACAAGTTACTTGAATTTACAAACTCTATTAATTTAATTAAACAGAATAATAATTCAATTAAATAACAGATCTGCCATAAATAATAATATTTTAATCATATTAAAAGTGTTGACCCATGATTGATTATAATTTTAAAGTTTTGATTATAACAATCAAGTTAATCTTGTTTACTAACAAATTGAATTCAAGTGATTATAGTTTTTCAAAGCATACAATGGAAAATTGATCAATGATCGTCAAAAGATCGAAAGTTATCATCACAAATTAGACTTATGAATGAGGTCAAGATGTCATCATTCAAGAACATAAGAGTTAAACTTCGGACCAAGATCAAAGACTTGATTTCTTAGATAAAGGGTAAAGGTACTAACACTTTAATAGTTGGCAATGAATGTATAAATTCAAAATCCTTCTAGACATTAAAAGTCATTTTAGTGCAATGTTTTGATCAAATATAAAAATGACTTTTATAATGATATTTGAATTTGAAAAATATCTTTTGTAATGAAAAGTTAGTTAAAAATACTTTCCAAAAGTCCATGCCTTTCAAAATCTTCGAATCGGATCAAACGGGGCCAAAACGTAAAAAGACCGAAACTAGGGATAGTTGACCGACTGGAAGACGCGGTCGATCGGCTAAAAGAGACAGTCGACTGGAAGTTTCCAACGATTCAAAATTTGACCATTCTGATCTCTGATTTTTACTGAACAAACGGCTATATTGGTCATCTGAAAAAAAGACTGTTAACCGGACGAGTCATCCAAACTTACAGATTTTTTAAGGTTTTGAACTATGTAAATATATTTACTTCTTGCATTCATTACAAACTTAAATTGGTTGATCTAAGTCTATTTTTCGAAAAAGTTTTAAAAATCAATTCACCCCCTCTTGGTGAGTTATTCTTGAGATATCAATTGATATTAGAGCAAGGTACTTTTAAAGATTTCACAATCTTTTGTAATGGCCAACCTCAATTTTCAAAATCTTGAGGGACATTCTACAAATCGTCATCCCTTATTTGATGGCACACATTGTAATTATTGGAAAGTTGGGATGGTGATTTACATTCATTCAATAGATTATAATGTTTGGGAAGTTATTGAATATGATCATATATACCTACAAAGATTATTAAAGTTGATGGCAGGCCCAATTAAATAGTTCCAAAACCTAGAGAGGAGTATGACGAGGAAGATAAAAGGAAATTATCTTCAAATACTTAAGCGAAAAATCTACTTTACAGTGTTTTAGATATAAATAAATTTAATCGCATTAGCACATGTGATTCCGCATATGATATTTTACATGCATTAGAAATTACTCATGTTGACACTAGTAAACTAAAGGAAACAAGATTATTTTTATGGTTAAAGAATTTGAAAACTTTTTTTGAAACAAGATGAACCTATTGTTAATGGCATTAAAAGTTGTAATCGTAAATTTACTAATGATGAGCTTGTAGGTAAAGTGTTACGGTCACTATCGGAAGATTGGAGCTCATTGATGATGTTGATAGAGATTACAAAAGTTATGAACTCATATCCAATGAAAGAACTTTATGAAATCTTGATGAAATATGAGCTTAACAATGCAGAAATTAAGGAGAAAACGAGAAAACTCAAATAAGAATCAAAGGAGCCTCCTAAACTTTAAATTGCTTTAAAATCGATAATTGAATAGGAAACTACAAGTGAAAATATGAGTAATAAAGAGTTCCATGATCTAGTTCTTTTTATAAAAAAAAATAAAGAGAATTGCCAAATAATTGAAGATTCCAAAAGAAATAGGAAAAAGGTAAAGAAAGAAGCAAGAAAATCATTTGCTATGATTTTGACAAACTCGATCAAAACAACTAAATGTCCAAACAAGAAAAGGAGAATTTAAAAAAAGGCACTCCAAGTAGCGATAATGATCGAGATGAAAATGATAGTTAAGAAGAAGTCACCAACATGTGCTTTATAGCAATCGAAGATGAGGTAAATCCTACTGAAAAATGTTCATATGATGATTTATCTATCTTCTATAGTGAAATTCTTGAGGAACTTGAAAAACTTGCCTTAAATTACTTAATTTTTAAAAAGAAACACTATATTTAACTTTTGTAATAAAGATGAACATATTGCTTATAATTGTTTATTCAAAAAGAGCCTACATTTTGAAAGTAAGAACAAGTGGTTTCAAAAGTCCACTAAAACTAACTACCAGGGACCCCAAACTTGTATGGGTACCAAAGATTAAAAAAATTAAATTATTTTTGTAGTACCAAAGAAGATAAAGAGCATAGGGTTCTTGGATAGTGGATGCTCAAAGCACATGACTAGAGATAGAATGTTCTTATCAATTTTAAAAAGAAGGATGAAAGCCATGTCAAATTTGGGGATAATGTAAAAGGAAAAATTATTAGAATTGGAAACGTTGATAATCATTCTTTTCCTTCAATTGAAAATATTATATTAGTAGATAACCCCAAACATAAGTTTCTTAGTATTAGTCAATTATGTGATAAATGATATCATATTAAATTTGATTATTCCAAATGTCTTATTAAGGATGCTATATCAAAAGAGGTGATGTTTATAAAAAGCCGAAATAAAGATGTTTATATTGTTAATATCGAATTTAAAGTTATGAAAATTGTTTATCAAGTTTAAAAAAGAATACTTGGTTATGGCATAGGAGATTAGGTTATCTTAGCATGGATCTTCTCTCAAAAAATTTCAAAAATTGTTTTGTCAAATGTTTGCCAAATTTAAAATTTGAGAAAGATAAAATTTGTGATACTTGTCAATTTGGGAAATAAGTGAAAAATTCTTTTAAACCTAAACTATACTCTTCAACTACAAAACTGTTATAACTTCTCCATATGGACCTTTTTGGACCCTCTAGAACCGCTAGTTTGGGTGGTAAACATTATGCAATCATTATTATTGATGACTTTTCTAAATTTACTTGGGGTCCTATATTTAGATTCAAAAGATGAATATAAGGAAAAAGCGAACGTTCAATAAAGTGAAATAGAACATTCCAAAGTCGTAAATGATCATACTCTACCAAAAGCATAGAGGTTTATTCCTTTTCATCCAAAATAAATAATTATTGATGATCCATCTAAATGTATTACTATTAGAGCTTTTACTAAAAATCATCTTAATAGTTGTGCTTTCATTTCGCAAATTGAAACAAAAAATTTCAAAGCAGTCGAGTTTGATAAATCTTGGATTCTAGTAATGTATTTAGAACTAAATCAATTTGAAAAAGATTATGTTTGAAATTTAGTCACAAGGCCAAATAATCTAACCGTCATCAGTACAAAAATGGGTTTTTAGAAATAAACGAGATAAAAAATGATAGTTGTGCGTAACGACGCTAGATTAAGATTACAATCAAGAAGAAGACATCGATTTTCATAAAACTTTTGCACTAGTTGCTACATTAGAATCCATTTGCATGTTTCTTATTTGCATGTTTCTTGCATTTGCTTGTAAATGATTCACTCTTTATCAAATATATGTTAAAAGTGCAGTTCTAAATGGCTATGTTTAAGACTACGTATTTCTAGAGCAACTTCCCAATTTTAAAGATCACAAGTAATCAGATTATATTTTTAAGGTTAGAAATTCTCTTTAGGTTTAGAACAAGCTCCTTGAGCTTTGAATGAAAGATTGGACAAATTTCTACTTTTAAACGATTTTCTAATAGGGAAAGCGGATATTATCCTCTTTGAATGAAAGAATGATATGATTATCAGTCAAATTTATATTCATGATATTATTTTTGGTATAACTAATATTTCTTTATGTGAAGAATTTTCTAAATGTATGAGCAAGGAGTTAGAAATGATCATGATATGAGAACTCAAATTCTTTCTTGGACTCCAAATTTGACAAACTAATGATGAGATATTCATTAATCAACACAAGTATATATTGGACAAGCTTAAGAGGTTTGAAATGGAAAAGCCAATGAACACTCTGACGAGCACATCAATAAAATTAGACAAAGATGATCAAGGTTTTTCCGTTGATGTAATTGAATATCGAGGTATAACTGGATCCCTTCTTTACTTAACTACAAGTAGATCCGATATTATGTTTAGTGTGTATTTATGTGTTAGATTTCAATCAAATCCTAAATAATCACAAACCATAGTGCTGTAAAAAGAATTTTTAAATACCTTAGTGGCACTAAAACCTTAGGCCTTTGCTATCTAGTGGGCACAAACATTGACTTAGCAATTCGGATGTCGATTGGGTCAGTTGCACCACTAATCGCAAAAGCACTAGAGGAACATGTCATTTATTGATGATTTCGAATTACATGGCTAAATTAAAATCATACTAAGTATTCTTACTTGGATTCTTGAGTATTGTTCACTACATATTATATATTTCATTAAGTATGGTGTTCAAAAAAAAAAAAAAGAAATGACGGACGACATCCAGTCAATTGGAAGTGATCGACCGAAAAACCAAAAAATTTAAGACAAAAACCTATTAAAAAAGGTCTGGTCGACCAGCCTACCGGGATTTTCCATTTTTAAAAGCTTTAAACCTCATTTTTCACTCATTTCTCTCACTTTTCTTCTTTTTCTTCGCAGGTCTACTTCCAAATTCATTATATCCATCAGTAATTTTCACAATCTCACCAAGATTTCAAAAATCCATTATTTTTTCACTTCAAAACTCTTAAAACCCCCAATTTTCTTCCACTACAACTTTCATTTCTCTATTTGACCGTCGACTAGACATTTCTTCCACATTTTTCAGACTCTATTAATTTAATTTCTCAGAGTAATAATTCAATTAAATAATATACCTGTCATGAATATTAATATTATAATCATATTAAAAGTATTTGTATTCAAAATTGATTGGATCTAGGAAATAACACTTACAGTTTTCACGTGCTCTAACATCTCGACATTTTATAAAATAAGATTATTTAGTGATAATAATTTTGACCTAGACAACTTTTGATGAGTTTGAGATGTTGAGGGACTAAGTTGAAAATAAGTTTTTGAAGATGATAATTTATTTGAATCAAATAGTTATTTTTTTAGGGAGTGAGAATAACCATATTAATATTGATGTAAATCAAGTTAGATGGCAAAATCATCAAAAAATAGTTAACATTTTTCTCCAATTCAACTTAAAGTTGCACGTGATTTTAACGTTGACATCGATACTTTCCATCACGAGGGGATCCAATTTTACAAATTTAAATAGATTGAGATTATGTGTCTCACGTCGGAATGTTACGAGCAATAGAGGTTTGAAAATCTAGCCATAATTATCCCTCAGTTTTATTACTTTTATGGGGTTAGAAGAAAAGGCAGGTAGCTTTTGGCTTTTGATAGTCTTTCTGCCCCCACTTTTTTCCGCTGGCAATGGCAGCCATGATTTTAATGCACTGAAATTGAAGGGCAAAGGCAAAAATCTAATAGCCTCTAGTTTTTCTCTCTTTTCTCGTCTTAGCAATAATCTAATAGCCTATAGTATTCAGGTTATTATATTTTGATTTCAAAGAAATACGAAATCCGTGTTTTGATTAATATTTATTATTGAACGTAGGATAAATGATCTACCTTAGTAATGCTCTGCTTTAGTGGAACCGATGGCGATTGAGGTGAAGCCGTGAAGGTCTGGTAGTCTCCTGATTGGTTGGAGGAGAGCTACTAAAAATAATTTTTTTTTTACCGTTTCAGCACTTAGGTGAAGAAAATTTAAGTTTTAGTAACACACTACGATTTATAAAAATTGAGGCATTATAGTATTGAAGATCGTGTCTACTTTTTTGTAGATTTATTAAAACTTCTACGTATATGTTTATTTATTTTTAGAAAGAAATTTAACTATGGTTCATGTGAAGAGTTTGCGTCATTGTTCACTAATGATTTTTTTTAAAATTTATTTTAAATGACAGATTTTCGAAATGTGGATATTAAATGTTCATGTTTCAGATTTTACATGTCATAAATGTCTGTGTGTTTAGAAATAGCCCTTCAGATGGTGTTAATAATTAAGTATTTTCATAAGATTTATGAGTTTGTAAACTTTTTATAAAGTTTTAATATTTAATGATACGAAAAATTCTTGGTACACGATGCTTACTAATCAACCTCCCTTCGACTGACCCAAGGTACAAAATGAAATGTTATTCTTTTAGTATGATTATTAATTATCTGGCTTCATGTTATGAAATGTCATTAGTACGGCTTGCCCACATACTTTAATAGTAGAACTTTTTCATATTTTATATTAATGTTGTTTATGCGAGTATGGAATGAAATAAATTATCACTGAAAGATTAAGGATAATTGAATTTATATATGTTACACATGGTAAGGACTTCGTAAGCGAATTGAGATTTTATACATGTGCGAACTTCGAGGACAAATTCATTTTAAGGAATGACTTTGTAACATTTTGAAATTTATAGAATAAGATTATTTAGTGATAAGGATTTTGGCCTAGACACCTTTTGACGAGTTGAGATGTTGAGGGACTAAGTTGAGAATAAGCTTTTTATGACAATAATTTATGTGGGCCAAATAGTTAATTTTTTAGGGAGTGAGAATAACCATATTAATATTGGGTTCATTGGGTAGCTTATATTTAAGCAAGTATATTAGGCTCTAGAAAAGTTAATATAGATACGATCGAATCAAGTTAATGCCAAAGAAAGTTATGGTTAAATGAAATTTTAAAGGAATTAGTTTTCTTTAGTTAAATCGGTTAAGGAAATTGAAGTTAAAGTAGAATTATAAATCTTAGTTACAATTAATTTGAACTTTAGTGGTTGACTCCTTGTATAATTATGCTTAGCCAAATCCAATTTCATTATATTTAAGCTTATCACCGATTTTCTAGATCAATTTAATTAGCATGCATGAAAGATTAGTAATTCCATTTTTCACTAGGAGAATATGCCCATTCATACCATGTTCAAGCCAACTTCATCTTTTATACTCGTAAGATTTAATTACAAAATATCATACGAACTATAGCCCTTAGATTTTTCTCTCTCACGTCTCTCTTTTGTGCACAAAACTATAAATTTTCCACCCTTAAATTAGAAAGTGTACATGCAGACACTTATAGTTCATAATGTTTTTAGTAAATTAAACGAGAAGATTGGAGATTTTATCTTCTTTTAAAGATTTTTTCAAGTTTTACAACCTTTCAATAACGATGTAAAATACTCATCGTGCAAGTGATTCGTTTCCTTGCTTTTTAATGTATTAAATGGAATATACGTGAATTGCTAGTGGACTTTCGAATTCTAACGAAATGTGAATTCTTTTAAATTCTTTAAAAGGAAATATGAACTCTTTCGAGGCTTCGAAATGAAATGAAATGTGAAATCTTTCGTGAATTTGAAATAACTACATGATGAGTGAATCGTTTAATCGCAAAATATTCTAAATGAAACATGGTATAAAAGGTCTATTTTATTAATTTATCCAATTATGTATAGAAACTACACATATCTTACGGGGTTTTGTCAAATACTTACTCTTACAAAAATTACAGGATAGGTCGGGTAGATCGGATTTGTGGCAAAATGGTGATGTGGGCTGCCAGAAGATTTGAAGAAATAAAAGGGTTAAGCCCATGTTTGACTCCTTTAAACAAAATAATTTATTTCTCATATTCATTTTCAACCACAATTTCACATAATAAAATATTTTACACGTAAACTTAAAAAACTTTCATACTTTAAACTACACATTCTTAAAAAACTCACTATTAAAAAGTGATCAGGATTTTGGCCTAGACACCTTTTGACAAGTTGAGACGTTGAGGGACTAAGTTGAGAATAAATTTTTATGACAATAATTTATGTGGGCCAAATAGTTAATTTTTTAGGGAGTGAGAATAACCATATTAATATTGGGTTCGTTGGGTTGCTTATATTTAAGCATGTATATTAGGCTCTAGAAAGGTTAATATAGATAAGAACGAATCATGTTAGTGCCAAAGAAAGTTATGGTTTAATGAAATTTTAAAGGAATTAGTTTTCTTTAGTTAAATCGGTTAAGGAAATTGAAGTTAAAGTAGAATTAAAAATCTTAGTTACAATTAATTTGAACTTTAGTGGTTGACTCCTTTTATAATTATGCTTAACCAAATCCAATTTCATT
>CAIGRB010126604.1:5266-54729 GCA_903798255.1 Fraxinus quadrangulata | reverse complement strand
AGTTTTCTTTAGTTAAATCGGTTAAGGAAATTGAAGTTAAAGTAGAATTATAAATCTTAGTTACAATTAATTTGAACTTTAGTGGTTGACTCCTTTTATAATTATGCTTAACCAAATCCAATTTCATTATATTTAGACTTTCATCATATTTAAGCTTATCACCGATTTTCTAAATCAATTTAATTAGCATGCATGAAAGATTAGTAATTCCATTTTTCACTAAGAGAATATGCCCATTCATACCATGTTCAAGCCAACTTCATCTTTTATACTCGTAAGATTTAATTACATAATATCATACGGACTATGGCCCTTAGATTTTTATCTCTCACGTCTCTCTTTTGTGCACAAAACTATAAATTTTCCACCCTTAAAAGTAGAGAGTGTACATGCAGACACTTATAGTTCATAATGTTTTTAGTAAATTAAACAAGAAGATCGGAGATTTTATCTTCTTTTAAAGATTTTTTCAAGTTTTACAACCTTTCAATAACGATGTAAAATACTCAACGTGCAAGTGATTCGTTTCCTTGCTTTTTAATGTATTAAATGGAATATACGTGAATTGCTAGTGGACTTTCGAATTCTAACGAAATGTGAATTCTTTTAAATTCTTTACAAGGAAATATGAACTCTTTCGAGGATTCGAAATGAAATGAAATGTGAAATCTTTCGTGAATTTGAAATAACTACAAGATGAGTGAATCGTTTAATCGCAAAATATTCTAAATAGAACATGGTATAAAATGTCTATTTTATTAATTTATCTAATTATGTATAGAAACTACACATATCTTACTGGGTTTTGTCAAATACTTACTCTTACAAAAATTACAGGTTAGTTCGAGTATATCGAATTTGTGGCAAATGGTGATGTGGGCTGCCAGAAGATTTGAAGAAATTAAAGGATTAAGCCCATGTTTGACTCCTTTTAAACAAAATAATGTATTTCTCATACCCATTTCCAATCACAATTTCACATAATAAAATACTTTGCACGTAGACTTAAAAAACTTTCATACTTTTTAACCACACATCCTTAAAAAACTCACTATTAAAAAGTGATAAGGATTTTGGCCTAGACACCTTTTGACGAGTTGAGATGCTGAGGGACTAAGTTGAGAATAAGTTTTTTATGACAATAATTTATGTGGGCCAAACAGTTAATTTTTTAGGGAGTTAGAATAACCATATTTATATTGGGTTCGTTGGATTGCTTATATTTAAGCATGTATATAACGCTCTAGAAAGGTATATATAGATAAGATCGAATCATGTTAGTGCCAAAGAAAGTTATTGTGTAATGAAATTTTTTAGGAATTAGTGTTCTTTGGTTAAATCGGTTAATGAAATTGAAGTTAAAGTAGATTTATAAATCTTAGTTACAATTAATTTGAACTTTAGTGGTTGACTCCTTGTATAATTATGCTTAGCCAAATCCAATTTCATTATATTTACACATTCATTATATTTAATCTTATCACCGATTTTCTAGATCAATTTAATTAGCATGCATGAAAGATTAGTAATTCCATTTTTCACTAGGAGAATATGCCCATTGATACCATGTTCAAGCGAAGTTCATCTTTTATACTCGTCAGATATAGTTCCCATATTAATCGCAAATATGTGGAATTAATCAATAACAAGAAACAAGTCACTCAATCATTGTTTCTAGATAATTAAGGTAATTAATTCAATTATAGACGGAGGAAAATCCATTATCAGAATAAAAAACCTCTAGACAAACCTTGCCAAAAAGATCTACTAAAAAATTTAACATGCAATTGGTACAGACACTATTAAGCTTTAGCTGACTCTGACAACCCAGCTTGTAAATCACCGAAGAACCTCTTCAATTATGTGACTCGCACTTTTTAGAACTCTTGAGTACTTTTCTCTCTATTGAATTATAAGAACAAACACTTTTCGGAGCTTTGGAACTCCAAATGCCTCTTCTCCAAATTTTAGAACTCTGAAGGCGTATAGTTGAAGGTAAGGTTTCTGGTGTTTGATCTACGATCTTTTGTGTTTTGATCAATAGCTGAGGCCAAAGAATATTGGAATATGGATTTAATCTTTAAAAGATGTTCTCTTGACTAAAATTAAGGTTCAACCAATGATAAAACAATGTTTGGGATGAATTTATGAATCAATGATCAAGTGATTGAATTTAGAGATCTTTGGATGTGTTTAGGATCTTCAATAATATGATCTCTATACTGAAATAATGATTCAACACACATTGGAACGGACATATGGTTGTATATTTATAATATGTAGTGTTTGGGGTGAAATATGATTGGAAAATACTGTAAAAATCGAATCAAGATTCTGCCGGATAAATACACCACTCGAGCACTGAATCGGTGCCTAGCGAGTGATGACTCTGTCGTGAGCACCTACCTCCCATCCAGTGAACGCGATGCTCCTATTTTGGGCACTCGAGCGCCATTTGGCATGCAACGAGCAATCATCTTTTTCGTTTATTGATCTTCTTGAATTGTCTTCAACTCCTTTTAGGACACTACCAGTTCCAAACTATTTTGACTTAAATTACAACTCAATAACTCATGATTTTGTATACGAAAATTCATAATTACAAATTTAGAAATCAATAATTACAAATTTGGACATAACAATCTTCCCCTTTGATATTCCGTGACAAAATCATTTTTTTCAAAATTAAAACCAAAACAACCTACAAAAAATCTACCCAGAGACTCAATTCCCAAAATTTAATTCAAATCTTGTCATAACCATTTCTTGAAACACATGAAAACAACAATACCACATGAAAAGCAAGAAAAAACTGACAATGAAAACATAGAACTAAGTCTTATAAGACAACGCAAGTAAAACTTGTGTAACATCAAAGCATATAATACTAGTGCATTAATAAATTAGAAATAATGTAGAATATTAATATTAATATTGACAAAACACTAAACACAATACCAAAATTAAAATTTCAACCAAGAATCAATAAAAAATATCAAAAAAAATCTATGACTCCCCCTAACTCATATACTACTCAATTTTCCTGAAATAAAAACTTTACCCCCCCCCCCCCTTGTCACAAATAATAAAGGAAGACTAGCAATATACTCTTGAATAATAATGCACATGAAAGATTTATGCAAAATTATGCAAAACAAGTGATGGGGAATTAAAAAAATCTTTTTCTTTTGAAACAAATATTTTTCATGAATTTTTAAATATAACATCATGAACAATTATTTGCTTACTTATATACGTATAATTCATAAACAGTAAACCCTTTTCGCATAACCTATTTTAAACTTATATGGAGTAAATTGTATAAGCTGCACGTGTAAAATTGACACTAAACTGTTGTAAGCAAATCTTAAGAGCTTAAATCAATGAGAAATAACATGCAAAGAATCACCGGTGAATAAATATATTTCTTAAAGTATGAATTCAAACCCAGTGTAGGACCTTGTAAATTAAAAAGCTAATATTTAATTTTTTCAATATATAACTTTCCTTTCTCCCCTATCTGTAAGCACATATATAAATTTTTTCACTCATTTTTTCTTATCTTATGTGAAAACTTATCTTCATTAAGTATACTTAATGACTCCTGTAACGAGTTTTAGGTCTATGACTCAAGTTTATGCAATTTCTTAAAGGCGGAGCTATTCGACTTTTTTAACTTAAAGCACTCTTCAAACAATTCATCGAACTGCTCATAAATGTCACGCTCATTTTCTAATTCTTCCTTTGAAGAGTCAGATTGCTCTATGTTCTAGAGTGACTGATTTTTAACCACAAAAGTGAATGCCATATAATTCCCTCCCTTATCAGGATTGGAGTTTTTACCTTGATTATCAGAGCTAGACTTGTCATCAATGAGAGAAGCACTCATAGCATTACTTAGGATTTTCTTATAACTTGGGCACTTAAATTTAACATGACCAAAACCTTGGCTCTCATGACACCTCGCAGACCGCTTCCAGATATCACTAGCGTCACTCTTATCTCTTTCATCTTTCCTAGGTGTACTAGATTCATGTTTAAATCTCTCTTAAGGTCTCTTAATATTCTTAAGAAATTTCTTAAATTAACTACCATGGTAGGCAAGCTCATCATCCTTAAATTTGTCATCATCAGTAGTATCATTATTTGCTTTCCCAACAATTTTGAGGGCTAAAGATTTCTCTTAGACTGAGATAGGCTAAGTTTACATGTTTGGAGAAAACCTACAAGTTCTTTTATCTTGATGGCATCTAGATATTTGCTTTCCTCAATAGCAGTGACCTTAGATCTATATCTCTCAGGTAGAGATCTAATTACTTTCCTCACAATCTTAGCTCACCTAAGTTGATACTAGAGTTGACTATATCATTTAATTTATTATAGAAATCATTAAAAGACTCGTCATCTTTCATCCTGATTTTTTTCAAATTTAGTAGTCAATATCTGCAATGTTGAGTTTTTAATGGTCCCAAGCTTTTTTTGTAGTCTCACACATAGATACCTGTTTAAACTCTTTTGGGAAAATAGCCATAAAAATTGCATGTATACTTTACAAATGCTAACTCATATTTAGTCCAAGAAGAGATATCAATTAGCGTGACAGCACCAGCAGTTCATGTAGATGGGGCAATCCAACCCTTCAAACCCGTTTATCCATATATTTAAGAAAGATCTCGCTCTAACCCTACAATAGGCATAATTAATACCGTCAAATAAGGAGAAAGGGAAAGTTATTGACTCATCTAGACAAATAGGGTCAAAGATCACAATTAAGCTCTGATACTACTTGTTGGAAAAAAATTTAACCTAAATATGCGGAATTAATCAATAACAATCAACAAGTCACTTAATTATTATTTCTAAATGATTAAGGTAATTAATTCAATTAACCCTAAATTAAATAATCACATAAACATATAGATCAAAAGCAATAAAGTAAATAACACCAGAAATTGTTGACGGAGGAAAACCCTTCTGAGGCAAAAAAGATCCAGTAGAAAAGTTAACTTAATTGGTCTAGACACTTCTAAACCTTAACTAACTTTGACCACTCCGCTAATAAATCATCGAAAAATCCCTTCAATTGTGCAATCCGCACTTTCCAGAACTCGAACTATTTTTCACTCAACTGGATCACCAAGAACGAACTCGTTTTGGTGCGCCGGAACTCCAAGCACATTTTCTTCAAACTTCAAAATTCTAAAGGCTTATAGGTATTGGTAAGGTTTTTGGTGTTTGATCAAAGATCTTTTGTGTTTTGATCAGTGGCTGAGGCAAAGAATATTGGAATATGGATTCGATCTTGAAAGGATGTTCTATTGACTAAAATTAAGTCTCGACCAATATTAAAACAATGTTTGGGATGAATATATGAATCAATGATCAAGTGGTTGAATCTAGAGATCTTTAGTTGTGTTTTGGATCTTCTATGATCTTTATAACAAAATAATGATTTAACACACCTTGAGACGAACCTATGATTTTATATTTATAATATGTAGTGTTCGGGGGTTAAAAAGGATTGGAAAACACAGTTAATATCTAATTAGGATTCTGGCCAGATAAATACGCCACTCGAGTATTGTGCAAACATCTAGTGAGCGGTGACTCCACCACTCGAGCGTCTCTCTCACCCAGCGAGCGACGATACTCCTGTTCTGAGCGCTTGAGCGCCATCTTAGTGTGCAGCGAGTTGTCGTCTTTACCATTTCTTGATCTTCTTGAATTGTCTTCGACTCCTTTTAGGACTATATCAACCCCAAACTATTTTGATTTAAATTACAACTCAATAACTCATAATTTTGAATACGAAAGTTGCCATTCCAAATTTAGAAATTGCTAATTACAATTTTGGACCTAATAATAATTGTTTAAAATCTATAATTTAACTAGAACTCTTCGTTTGGTATAAAATAAAAATAGCCCAAAAAATAGAAATTAAAATCAAAATTTGAATTTGAATTTTAATTTGAATTTATGTTTTTAAAAAAATCAATCCACGTGCAATTTCTAGCACAAGTTTGGATCGAATTCGATTTCTTCACCTTTGCATGTAATTTACGCTCCAAATATTGAATTAAGTAGAAACTCAATTTCCTTCTTATGATGAGACAATTAAGATAAGATAATTGTTTAGAATTTCTTTGCCTAATACAATTTAAGTACTTTTAACTTCAAATAAAAATAAAAATTATAGAGCAATTTTGAAAAGTTGTATAAATCTTCGATAATTCAAGTATAAATTCAAATTCCAAATCCACTTATGAAATTGAAATTTAAAATCTATCTATTTATTATATTATAATAAATAAATAAAATTGAGGTAGAAATAAATAATTAAATGGATTGGGTCAATTTTAAATTATTAGCCCATTTAAATACTAAGAATAATCTCAAATTTATCAAAAGGTCAATCCTGTATTAAAAGTCCATCCTACTTATTGAACTCATTAAAAAAAAAAAAAATAGTGGATGGTTATAAAATTGTGTCTCTTCTTCAACAAGTCTAGAAAGCTCAACCACTGCGGGTACAACCTCAATACCTCATTCACGATCATCGATAACTACAAAATAGGAAAAGGTAAACTCTTATATGAGTAACTAATAAGGAGTTTTTTGAGGGTTACATTGTTTATGTTACAAAACGAAATGACAAAATCTATAAAAATGACTAAGTTCGGAAATTTGGCTTGCTAAATTTTGTAAAATAACTTCGTTGTTTCAATTTTTTTCATTCCAAAATCGGTAAAAACAAATACAAAGTATTACTATTGTAAAAGTGGTAAAGTCCCTTTTGCATACCAATTCTCATGGGTATTGGTTGGCCTTGTTTTAGCAGTCTATGTATTGTTTCCATGAGTGAAATGTTTCTCATGGGGCACTAGTCACATGTGAAGGAGTGAAGTAATTTTGGAACGGCAAAATGATGTTTTGAGAATTCATGTTGCAATTTATGTAAAACCATTAAATGAACGACTGCACGCCATATGAAGCAGTAATTGATGGTGTTATTACTCTAGCAGTTGAAATGATGTTGCTAAACATTAAGCCCTTGTTTGACGACCNCGAAAAATTTTTACGTTAAAATGAAAAGAAACTCAACCTTTATATCAATCTAAAATTACATATATGTAATTTAGCCCATGTATGACAATCATTATTTCCAAACTTTTTTTTCTCTCACACATTTTCAACAACACATTCTCACAATAAAGTATTTTTCACTTAAATTCAAAAAAATTTCTTACTTTTTAAGCACACATTTCCCAAAATTTACTATTCAAAAATCACATTCTTTCCAAAAAAAAATCGAGTCAAACCCGCTAAATGATATATGGAATGATTGGCTATAAATAGAGGAGGATTTCTGCATCGAGAAAGTATCTCAATTACATAGAGCTTCATTCTTTGAGCTATAAGCACACTAAAGAGAAAAAAAGAGAGTAGAGAGACATATAAATTTTGAGAGAAAATATTAATTTCTCTTAAGTAATTCCTACTTAAGTTTCTCCTATTACAAGAGAGATAAACTGTGTTTAAAGGGATGCTGTAATTCTTATACTATAGTGAAATTTTTATATTTGCTTGTGGATTTTACCCCAACTTTAATTTGGTGTTTTCACATAAAAACTCCACGTTAATTATTTCCAATTTCCTCAATCTCACTTTAGCGGTAACGTTCGATTTTCTAGAAATTGTATTAGAGCCGTATAGATTGTCGGAGTACTGTTCAATTGTATATTTACTATTCACGTAAAACGATGGAGATCGATCTAAGCGAATGATAGATTGTAAAGAAATTTTACAGAGGGGTGAATGCTTAGTGGCAATTTAAAAAAACCTAACGACATCAACAAGTAGTAAGAGATGATAACAATAGTATCGCAATTCGCATTTAGCATTGGTCAAGTGTTGGAGAAAAAGACGGTAAAGGAGATATGAGATACTCTGACAAAATTGTATGAGATTTAAATCACTTCGTGACAAGATCTCCTTAAATAAGAGGTTCTACACTCATTCAATGATGGAATATGGATATGTGATGAATTACATCAATACCCTTAATACCTTATTTTCTCAACGTTTTGCGTTAAGTTTCACAATTGAAGATGTTGAATGTGCTGTGATCTTACTTCGAAGTCTACTTGATTCGTATGATCAAGCTGGTTATAAATTTGACCGACAATTTCACTATAGCCTTGCCTATGACAACATTGCATTTGCATTATAGAAGAAGAATAAAGATGCAAAAGCAAGGAGGACATGCAAGACGGTTCATAGCAAGCTACTAAGGCCTAATCTATAACAAATGGAAGATCAATAGAATGTGGCCCAAGTTGGAGCTGAAATCATAACAGGTCAAACTCACGAAGTAAGAAGAAAGTAAAATGCAACCGTTTTGATAAGAAATGGCATTTCAAAAGGAATTTTTGGCTTAACAAGAAGAAATTAAATAACAAGGCTCTTGAGACATTGAAATTCTCGAGGGCTAATTGCAAGTATTGCTGAAGATAGTGAAGTACTTTTCTGTGAGGCAACAACTGTTGCTGAAGCTACAAAGCTGTTTGCTGGCATCTATGTTTGACTTATATTGGGAGCAGTTAAATGCGAAAATTACGTTTCTTAATGGAAAATTAAAAGAAGAAATTTACTTCAACCATTGTGCATATTACAAAAATTTTGAAGGAGATAATGACTTCATTAGCTTCTTGTTGTATGTGGACGACATGTTGTTAACAGGTCCAGCAAAATTGAAGGCACATTTTGCTAGGAATTCAGTAAGAAGGATTTTGAACCAATAGATAAGATTATAGGGATGAAAATTCACGGAGATGGAAAAGACACGAAGATTGCACTTTCTAAAAAGAACTACTAAGGAAGATCTTGTGGCACTTCAACATAAAAGGTTGTAAGCCAATCTTTACCCTACTTCCTGTCACTTATGGATTATCCTCAAGTATGAGTCCTTGCAATAAAGCAGAGAGGACGAAAATATCTTTAAGTTTTGTATGCATCAGTAATGGGAAGTTTAATGTTTGCTATGATCTGTACAAGACTAGATATTTTACAAATGGTGATTGTGGTTTGTCGATACGTGGCAAAGCCTAGTAAATAGCATTAGAATATTTCCAAGTTATGAAATACATAGAGGAACCTCTGGTGCTATTTTATGTTATGGAGGATCAGATGATAGTGTAAGAGGATATGTTAATTCTGATTCTATTGGTCATCTAGATAACAGAAAATCCACTACATGTTTACACTTGCAAGAGAAGTTATAAACTGGGTTTTAAAACTACAAATAGTGGTGACTTTATCTACTACTGAATCAGAATATATGGCATCTATGCAATTTTTCAAGGAATTAGTTTGGATAAAAGTGGCCTATGGAGGAACTTGGGCAGAAAAAAGAGAAAATTCATTTTTTTTTGTGACAATCGACGTGTCTTGCACTTCACAAAGAATCCAGAATTTCATTCAAGAACGATGCACATAGATGTAAATTATCATTGAACCCAGAATTTCATTCAAGAACGATGAACAACATTGACAAGTTCATATAGTGTAGATCATGTTATTACTTAGCAAATACGTTTGAGCATGAAAATGGTATGTGTAGAAGGATGCAGAGATTGCAGAAGTGAATTATTTAAGTGGGAGAATGTGAAAGTTCAAAAGTCGCTTTATGCAGGGAGAATACATCCATTTTACAGAGTTTCATTCTTAGAGCGACAAAGAGGCTGGAGAGAAAAATAGAGTACTTTGAGAAAATACTAGTTTCTCCTAAATATTTCATACTTTTAATTCCCTTATTAAAAAAAAGATTAATTATTGTTATCCCCTTATATTTAGAGAGATGCTGTAATTTTCCTATTATAGTAGAATCATGTTATAACTGCCCATGGTTTTTATCCTAAATTTAATTGGGGTTGTTTTTTTAACATAAATCCTTGCATTCATTTATTTACCTCCTCAATCTCACTTTAGCTTTCACGTTCTACTTCCTAACAGTTAATATTATAATTGGCGTTGTAAATATTAGTATAAGCCTTTAGTCTTGAGGTCTAAAAACGAAAGTATATGTACTTACAACTTTAAGTTGGTTTAGCCCTTGATAATCTGCTTTACGATTTTCAAAAACTTGGAAAGCTTCTTGTCTAGCACGGTCTTGCCTATCTTTGAAAGTGCCAAGTAAAACCAAGGTCCAAACAAGAAGATTTCTTGTGGTTTCATATCCTGCAAAGAAGAATAACTTCACTTGCCCAGGAATTTCCTCCTCGCCATAATCACGTTTGAGTTCTGATTTCAATAACAGATCCAGCAAGTTGTCCTGCAAAACTTTGCCTTCCCTTATTGCCTTCTCTCTTTCACTAATGAGCGTTCCAAGTATTTTCCGTTGTTCATTCGTGATTTTTCTAGACTTTTGATTTGTTTTGGTGGGTAAATACCTATACCAAGAAAAATTCTGAAGTTAATATGAAATTCAAAAGAATCAATTAAAGTCATATTCATATGCTTAATGAACAATCCATTTGCAACTGAATATATATGCATAGAAAATTTGCAACTGCAGTCTTCAAGCTTTCATTATAAAGCTAGCACACGAGCCTTTAGATCTACACACTTTCCATCAATTTGTTTAATGATTATTTTTATCTATTCACTCCTTTTGAAAGAGACCAAAGTTTGAGGCCAACTGCTACAAATTTGCCATATACATATTTGATTGGACAGAACTTTATAAGACAGATTTTAGCAAGGAAACAGATAGATGTTGCACTTACTTTGATCCTGGTAAATCAGCAATTCGGGTGGTTAGTCTTGCCATGGTAATCATTTCCTTAATAAGGTCATAGAGTCTTTTGTCTTTCGAATAATCACTGGCGAACAAAGTTTCAGAAATAACTTTTGAGGTTGCGTATTCGAAGTAAGGATACACATCTACAGTACATGAGCCATCTTCAGAAACCAACTTCTTCCATTGATTCAAAACATCATCACTGCTTTTTTGAAATACTGGTATCATTTGCTGCAGTACACAAAATTAATAGCATTAATTTATTGTCTCATAATTAGTTTTCATGAGTTTACCCATCTTCAAGGTAAAATATTAATTTCAATCATGTATTCATAAATAATATTCATACTATCCATATATGTGTGTGTGTGTGTGTATAGTGAAACCTACTACTATTCCTCTTTATAAATCGGTTTATGTATCTGCCAAATGGAGGCAAAGTATTTGAGTGTCAAAAGGGAGTTTTTCTTTTATATTGGCATAAAAATGAACAGGTTGTCCAGACCACCATGACTCTCCAATCTTCATCAAAAGCACTGCCTATGTCGGGCCATGGGTAGACCATGTTATATGGGCAAGCCTGCCAGGCCCAACCTTGATAGCGAGACACAAACATTACGAGGTTAAAAAGTATTATTAAAATGTTGTCTAAGATTGAATATTTTAAAGCATGGGAGTGTCTTATTTATTATTAAAACACAGACCCCAAAAAAACTAAATCAGATCCTAGATGAATCAAATGTGCTTTCGTGGGATATGCTTCAAATAGCAAAGCTGACTTGAATTTAGAATACAATGTAATGACAGAATCTAAGGTTGTAGAGTTCCATGAGAATTCATTGACTCAGGTAAAGTAAAAGGCTTAGGATGATCAGCTAAATTAATTCCCAACTGATTTCTCGTAATGATCGAGAGAAATAGGATAGATGTTGTAATAACAATTCTCTTTATTCTTCAAGTAGAAAAGTGATCCTATGAGGAAGCAATGACTTCGAGGATTGCATTTTTTAGAAAGATGCAATAAATGAGAAAATAAATTTATCACATGCATATAAACCAATTGTTTGTAAATGAGTATTTAGAAAGAAGTATCATTCTGCTGATACTATTCTGCTGATATATTCATAAATTTAAGGCTAAATTACTAGCCAAAGGTTATCTAAAAAAAAGAAGAAATAGGCTATTTTAATACGCATACATTTGTAGCTAGAATAACTTTAGTTATGAAAACTAGTTATGTCATTGTATGGTTTGAAACAAGCACCTAAAAAATGAATTGAAAAGTTTAATTTTGCAATTGTTTATAATGGATTCATTCATAATACTATAGATAACTGTTTCTATTCTAAAGTATATGAATAATAAAACTAGTGGAGGTTATTCCTTAACTTAAATCATACAAATAATGTGGTGAGCTAGTTCAAACACTCGAGTGCAAAAGAAGCTAATGCCCCCATTTGATTCAAGTAAAAAACTTGTAAAGAATGATGGAAGAGTTGTTGCACAACTTGAGTACGTAAGCTCTATTGGTAGTCTAATGTATGCAATATAGTGTACAAAGCTGGACATAGTATTTGCATAGAGTAAACTAAGTAGGTTTACTAACTAACTTAGCAATCCAAGTGTACAAATTGGTACGATTCTTTGTTACCTTAAGAAGACCAAAAACCTTGTCTTGCAATATTCAAAGATTCCTGCTAAGGGGAAAAAAACAAATCTACTTCAAGTTGGGCGTTTATTTTTTTTAGGAGATGCAATTTCTTGGAGGCCTAAAAAATAAAAGTTCATTACACACTCAATAATGAAATTTGAGTTTGTAGCACTAGCCAAAGCAGAAAAGGAACTTGCGTGGCCTAGGTATTTTCTTTATGAAGTCCCTTTGGGTACATCTTCTATATCTATTTTATAGTCAAGCTATTTTAGCAAGAGCATATGGCAAATTATATAATAGAAAGTCTAGATATATGAATCTATGACATAATTATGTGAAGAAATGTATTAGGAGTTGAATAATTTCTCTCCCATATGTAAATTATAGTGAGAACGATCCTCTTAATAAGCAACTTCACAGATAAGTATTGAGATCAACATTGAAAAGGATATGATTGAAAGTTCTTAATTAAAAAATTCGCCAACCCAATCTAACTATAGAAATATGTATACTTTAGATTCAAACGGTACAAACAAATCATTTGATAAGTGGATAGTTTCAAAATTTTATAAAAAAATTGTTATATCATAGATGATTAATGCTAATTGTTAGAATTAGAGGGTTGAGTTTCATAAACTCTGAAAAGAGGTTCAGTACAAGGTATAAATATACAAAATGTAGCAATGATACTGGAAGGACTTTATAACTTTGAAGTGGTACCACCTCAATTAAGAGTTGGAGTTTCTGTCTTCAAAATCTATGAATTAGGATAAGCCCAAAGGCATAAAATATAGTGAGAGAGAATTGTGCGAAACAAGAAAATACTTGAGTACTTATATGTGTAGTATCAACGGTATTGTCAAAAAACACAATTGGTATAACGCATTAAAGCTACATGAAATTTCAACAATTACTTTGTGATATATGCACTATGGCGAAGTTTCAAATCAAAAAATATCACTACCTGAACATCGTTTACTTCTTAAATACATAAAAATTTCTTCAAATAATGAAAGAAGTTTAAAGTTTTATTACTAAAATAAACTGAAAAATGTTGGGGGCATGGAAAAACAATTTATGAAGTTAATATTATAAAAAACAAGTAGTTTATAACTTTAATTGTATATTCTTAATATGAAAAATAGGGGACAAGAGGAAGCATAAAATTGGATTATGTAAAATCAGTTCCGTAAGCTGACTTCACAAATAGAAAAGAAAGTGATCACAGTGTTCTCAAAGTTGAAAGACTTGGAACATCTCCAAGAGATTCTATATTTTCAAAGAGTATATTTTACAATTTAGAAAGCATTATAAATTTAGAAAGTAAAAATTTAAAATATTCCAATAGCACCTTTATCTTTAACCCTTAATTTTACTACGCCCTCTATGTATTTGTTATTTTTCTCTATCGTTTATTCTCATCAACTTCCCTCCATATTATTGTATTATTTCCCTGCATTTTCTTAGTATATACTATTTAGTCGAATCAATAAATGGATCATTGAAAATTGAAATATATATAATGCATTTAATTATAGAAATTGGGTTTGACTCTCCAAATTTGAAGAATCAAACTCTCTCTTTTTAAAAATTATAATTTGAAGAGTCGCTTGGAGCATAATTTTAAGAATTAGACTCTTTAAAATAGAGACATTTCACTTTTAAAGAGTATCTTAGAGATGTTCTAATATTTCAAAAATACCTAAAAGATTTATCTATGACCGAAGCCAAATCTATGTCCTTGCGTTAAGGAAATCGGTAGAAGTTATCCTCAAAACAACATTTTGACGTTGCAAAATTACTTGGACTTGGAGGACTATTGTGGTGTGGTAAAATCACCCCTTAAAATTTTATCACATACAAGTCCACACATTATGCCTAGACTTCGGAGGACTATTGTTACGCCTCACCACCGAGGCTTTGGTCAAAATTCCACGTATTGATCCATGTGGAAAGAAAAGCAACAAAGAGTCAGCTAGTCAAGTGTAAAAAGATCAAATGAACAGCCGAAGCTATTGTGCCGAAGCACTCCATGAATGGTCGAAGCAGTATGCCAAAACTCCTGTTATGTCAAAGCTCTCCACGTCAAAGACCACCAACACGAAGCCCTCTCAAGCTGAAGCCCTTGGTTCCTCCGAGGTCCCCAAAGCTAAAGCTGTCTCTCGTAAGATTTGCATACTGTCTTTAGGAATTATTGATATAATGCCTGTATTAAATAATGTCAGGTGTGTCAATCTATTGTATAGGGCGGTTGACCAGTTGGTCAATGCATTTAATGTATGACAGACTTAGTGATGTGAGGCTTCGGTTAAGAGGATGAGACCACGTGGTTTTTATCCAAAGGTCACCACGTCGGCCAGAAATATATAAATAGGCGGTCATTGTACATGAAAATGGATGGTCCTTTGAACATAGAAAGAAATAATATACAAGAGCATTCTTAACATACATTCTTGCTGGATTTACTATTATTAGTTTGGATATTAGGTTATTTATATCTTGGTTGGTGATTGTTTGTTAGCGCAGTTACTTTAGTTATTACCATTGGTGCTTGAACATTTTTGTCTTGCGCCGTGAAGTATCTCCCCCATTAACGTGTTTCCCTTTTCCCACCGGTTCTCCAGTTGAAAAGCGCCGGAATTTGCTTTGGTTGGTGTGAATGGGTCCGACATCTGTTATCCACGTTGGCATTATGTTTTTCGGGGTAAACAGAGGTCAGAATGTTTGTTAACAGTAAATTTTTATGCATTGCTCAAATATGTATCAGACAATAGTCCCCACATTTGGAGCACTTTCACGTAGTGTAGCTAAATCATGTATTAAATTTATGTAATACTATGAATTAGTTATTCTGTTTTATATTAAATGATTTTTGGATCATGTTAGAAGGTTATTGATTTATTTTTCTGATCTTCTTCTTCAAGTAAGGCACTCATAGATTGAGTGAGTCCTATGTTTGATCACTTGCTTAGATTTTACTCTTACAATGTAAAATTTAGTCTTAGCCATGATGTAAACATCAGTAGGGTGCATAGTTAAATGATTAATCAGTTCAATAACAATTAAGCAGTATCAAAAACAATTGAACACTTGCAACAGCCACAACAAAATGTAAAAGAGATTAATACCACCTATAAATATTAAAGGCATAGAAAACAACCCAGAAACTAAAGTCCACAAACAACCATGACTGTAAACATAGTCACCTATCCTAGTAGACATTGAGCTCGATCTCACGAATATAATTTCACTGCAATAATGTACAATTTATCAATGTTTGATTCCATTTTCCTGTTTTCCATCAGAACTAGATCGATAGAGCAACATGTGCAAACTTCATTTTTAACGACAAACTTAGTTGGAAAAAAAGATTGGGTTTATGGAAGCTATGAAACTTGAAGTTCAGCAACTTCGGCTGAATCTTTTTGCAGCCTTCTTATCGATAGAGATTGATTACGCTGAAATATTTGAACCACTTACTATTTGAAGCTTAACAGACATGGGTGATGAGGAGTTTTAGCATTACACAATGAACTAATATAGTAGCTTAAAATAAACAAACAACAGTTATTGAAATTATAAAAAAGGGCAAGTGAAAAGGCATAAAAACTAATTAACGGATACAAAATATATAGCCAAATATAACTGTAACATTGGCTACAATTACCCACACGAACAAACCTCTAATAAACTTTACTCGAGGTTGCGTAGTATTAGGGGGGCTCCATATTGAGGCTCAAGAGTGAAAATCGCAACTGGAGCATGTCTGTAAGTAGGAGAAATCTCAAACGAGAAATTGCGCAAAATGTCTGCCAATACTAATTTAGCCTCCAAGAGTGCATAGTTCTGACCAATGCAACTACGGGGTCCCCAACCAAAGGGGTAATACATAAGATGCCCTTTGGTTGATTTTGACACTCCTTCTGCAAATCTGTTGGGATTAAACTCGTTTGTATCTTCACCCCAATATCGGGGATCACGATGAATCATAACTATTGGTACCATGACTTGTGTATCAGCTGGTATGATATATTCTCCTAATTGTGTCTCTTCTTCAACAAGTCTAGAAAGCTCAACCACTGGCGGGTACAACCTCAATACCTCATTCACGATCATCGATAACTACAAAATAGGAAAAGGTAAACTCTTATATGAGTAACTAATAAGGAGTTTTTCGAGGTTTACATTGTTTATGTAACAAAACGAAATGACAAAATCTCTAAAAATGACTAAGTTCGGAAATTTGGCTTGCTAACTTTTGTACAATAACTTCGTTGTTTCAATTTTTTTCATTCCAAAATCAGTAAAAACAAATACAAAGTATTACTATTGTAAAAGTGGTAAAGTCCCTTTTACATACNAATCTCTAAAAATGACTAAGTTCGGAAATTTGGCTTGCTAACTTTTGTACAATAACTTCGTTGTTTCAATTTTTTTCATTCCAAAATCAGTAAAAACAAATACAAAGTATTACTATTGTAAAAGAGGTAAAGTCCCTTTTACATACCAATTCTCATGGGTATTGGTTGGCATTGTTTTAGCGGGCTATGTATTGTTTCCATGAGTGAATTGTTTCTCATGGGGCACTAGTCACATGTGAAGGAGTGAAGTAATTTTGCAACGTCAAAATGTTGTAAAACCATTAAATGAACGAATGCATGCCATATGAAACAGTAATTGATGGTGTTAACTCTAGCAGTTGAAATGATGTTGCTAAACATTAAGCCCTTGTTTGACGACCATTATTTTTCATTCTTTTTTTCTCATACTCATTTTCAACCACACATTCTCACAATAAAGTATTTTTCACATAAATCCAAAATTTTTCCTTGCTTAAATTTCCCAAATTAACTATTCAAAATCTCATTCCCTCCCCCTCCCACACACACATTCTCACAATAAAGTATTTTTCACATAAATCCAAAATTTTTCCTTGCTTAAATTTCCCAAAATTAACTATTCAAAATCTCATTCCCCCCCAAAAATAAATTCAGTCAAACGGTAGCTAAATGATATATAGAATGATTGGCTATAAATAGAGGAGGATTTCTGCATCGAGAATGTATCTCAATTACATAGAGCTTCATTCATAAGCACACTAAAGAGAAAAAATAGAGAGTAGAGAGACACATAAATATTGAGAGAAAATATTAATTTCTCTTAAGTAATTCCTACTTAAGTTTCTCTTATTACAAGAGAGATAAACTGTGTTTAAAGGGATGCTGTAATTCTTATACTACAGTGAAATTTTTATATTTGCTTGTGGATTTTATCCCAACTTTAATTTGATGTTTTCATGTAAAATTTCCGTGTTAATTATTACCAGTTTCCTCAATCTCACTTTAGCGGTCACGTTCTATTTTCTAGAGATTGTATTAGAGCCGTATAGATTGTCGGAGTACTGTTCAATTGTATATTTACTATTCACGTAAAACGATAGATTGTAAAGAAATTTTACAGAGGGGTGAATGCTTAGTGGCAATTTAAAAAAACCTAACGACATCAACAAGTAGTAAGAGATGATAACAATAGTATCGCAATTCGCATTTAGCATTGGTCAAGTGTTGGAGAAAAAGACGGTAAAGGAGATATGAGATACTCTGACAAAATTGTATGAGATTTAAATCACTTCGTGACAAGATCTCCTTAAATAAGAGGTTCTACACTCATTCAATGATGGAATATGGATATGTGATGAATTACATCAATACCCTTAATACCTTATTTTCTCAACGTTTTGCGTTAAGTTTCACAATTGAAGATGTTGAATGTGCTGTGATCTTACTTCGAAGTCTACTTGATTCGTATGATCAAGCTGGTTATAAATTTGACCGACAATTTCACTATAGCCTTGCCTATGACAACATTGCATTTGCATTGTAGAAGAAGAATAAAGATGCAAAAGCAAGGAGGACATGCAAGACGGTTCATAGCAAGCTACTAAGGCCTAATCTATAACAAATGGGAGATCAATAGAACGTGGCCCAAGTTGGAGCTGAAATCATAATAGGTCAAACTCACGAAGTAAGAAGAAAGTAAAATGCTACCGTTTTGATAAGAAATGGCAAAAGGAACTTTTGGCTTAACAAGAAGAAATTAAATAACAAGGCTCTTGAGACATCGAAATTCTCGAGGGCTAATTGCAAGTATCGCTGAAGATAATGAAGTACTTTTCTGACATCTATGTTTGACTTATATTGGGAGCAATTAAATGCGAAAATTAAATTTCTTAATGGAAAATTTGAAGAAGAAATTTACTTCAACCATTGTGCATATTTCAAAAGTTTTGAAGGAGATAATGACTTCATTAGCTTCTTGTTGTATGTGGACGACATGTTGTTAACAGGCCCAGCAAAATTGAAGGCACATTTTGCTAGGAATTCAATAAGAAGGATTTTGAACCAATAGACAAGATTATAGGGTTGAAAATTCACGGAGATGGAAAAGACACGAAGATTGCACTTTCACAAAAGAACTACTAAGGAAGATCTTGTGGCACTTCAACATAAAAGGTTGTAAGCCAATTTTCACCCTACTCCCTGTCACTTATGGATTATCCTCAAGTATGAGTCCTAGCAATAAAGCAGAGATGGCGAAAATATCTTTAAGTTTTGTATGCATCAGTAATGGGAAGTTTAATGTTCGCTATGATCTGTACAAGACTATATTATACAAATGGTGATTGTGGTCTGTCGATACGTAGCAAAGCCTAGTAAATAGCATTAGAATATTTCCAAGTTATGAACTACATAGAGGAACCTCTGGTGTTGTTTTACGTTATGGAAGATCAGATGATAGTGCAAGAGGATATGTTAATTCTGATTCTATTGTTCATCTAGATAAAAGAAAATCTACTACAGACTGTGTTTACCCTTGCAAGAGAAGTTATAAACTGGGTTTTGAAACTACAAATAGTGGTGACTATATCTACTACCGAATCAGAATATATGGCATCTATGCAATTTTTCAAGGAATTAATTTGGATAAAAGAGAGGAACTTGGGCAGAAAAAAGAGAAAATTCATTTTTTTTTGTGACAATCGAAGTGTCTTGCACATCACAAAGAATCCAGAATTTCTTCAAGAACGATGCAAATAGATGTAAAATATCATTTTGTACAGGAAGCAGTGGAAGATGGGAGTGTAAACATGTCAATAATATACACTAAGGAGAACCTAGTTGATGCAATGACCAAACCAATCATCATGGACAAGTTCATATAGTGTAGATCATGTTATTACTTAGCAAATACTATGAGCATGAAAATGGTATGTGTAGAAGGATGCAAAGATTGCCGAAGTGAATTATTTAAGTGGAAGAATGTGAAAGTTCAAAAGTCGCTTTATGCAGGGAGTATACATCCATTTTACAGAGTTTCATTCTTAGAGCGACAAAGAGGCTGGAGAGAAAAAATAAAATACTTTGAGAAAATGCTAGTTTCTCCTAAATATTTCATACTTTTAATTCCTCTTAATTATTGTTATCTCCTTATATTTAGAGAGATGCTGTAATTTTCCTATTATAGTAGAATCATGTTATAACTGCCCGTGGTTTTTATCCTAAATTTAATTGGGGTTGTTTTTTTAACATAAATCCTTGCATTCATTTATTTACCTCCTCAATCTTACTTTAGCTATCACGTTTTATTTCCTAACAGTTAATATTATAATTGGCATTGTAAATATTAGTGTAAGCCTCGAGTCTTGAGGTCTATAAACGGAAGTATATGTACTTACAACTTTGAGTTGGTTTAGCCCTTGATAATCTGCTTTACGATTTTCAAAGACCTGGAAAGCTTCTTGTCTAGCACGCTCTTGCCAATCTTGGTAAGTGCCAAGTAAAACCAAGGTCCAAACAAGAAGATTTCGTGTGGTTTCATATCCTGCAAAGAAGAATAACTTCACTTGCCCAGGAATTTCCTCCTCGCCATAATCACGTTTGAGTTCTGATTTCAATAACAGATCCAGCAAGTTGTCCTGCAAAACTTTGCCTTCCCTTATTGCCTTCTCTCTTTCACTAATGAGCGTTCCAAGTATTTTCCGTTGTTCATTCGTGATTTTTCTAGACTTTTGATTTGTTTTGGTGGGTAAATACCTATACCAAGAAAAATTCTGAAGTTAATATGAAATTCAAAAGAATCAATTAAAGTCATATTCATATGCTTAATGAACAATCCATTTGCAACTGAATATATATGCATAGAAAATTTGCAACTGCAGTCTTCAAGCTTTCATTATAAAGCTAGCACACGAGCCTTTAGATCTCCACACTTCCCATCAATTTGTTTAATGATTATTTTTATCTATTCACTCCTTTTGAAAGAGACCAAAGTTTGAGGCCAACTGCTACAAATTTGCCATATACATATTTGATTGGACAGAACTTTATAAGACAGATTTTAGCAAGGAAACAGATAGATGTTGCACTTACTTTGATCCTGGTAAATCAGCAATTCGGGTGGTTAGTCTTGCCATGGTAATCATTTCCTTAATAAGGTCATAGAGTCTTTTGTCTTTCGAATAATCACTGGCGAACAAAGTTTCAGAAATAACTTTTGAGGTTGCGTATTCGAAGTAAGGATACACATCTACAGTACATGAGCCATCTTCAGAAACCAACTTCTTCCATTGATTCAAAACATCATCACTGCTTTTTTGAAATACTGGTATCATTTGCTGCAGTACACAAAATTAATAGCATTAATTTATTGTCTCATAATTAGTTTTCATGAGTTTACCCATCTTCAAGGTAAAATATTAATTTCAATCATGTATTCATAAATAATATTCATACTATCCATATATGTGTGTGTGTGTGTGCACGCGCGCATAGTGAAACCTACTACTATTCCTCTTTATAAATCGGTTTATGTATCTGCCAAATGGAGGCAAAGTATTTGAGTGTCAAAAGGGAGTTTTTCTTTTATATTGGCATAAAAATGAACAGGTTGTCCAGACCACCATGACTCTCCAATCTTCATCAAAAGCACTGCCTATGTCGGGCCATGGGTAGACCATGTTATATGGGCAAGCCTGCCAGGCCCAACCTTGATAGCGAGACACAAACATTACGAGGTTAAAAAGTATTATTAAAATGTTGTCTAAGATTGAATATTTTAAAGCATGGGAGTGTCTTATTTATTATTAAAACACAGACCCCAAAAAAACTAAATCAGATCCTAGATGAATCAAATGTGCTTTCGTGGGATATGCTTCAAATAGCAAAGCTGACTTGAATTTAGAATACAATGTAATGACAGAATCTAAGGTTGTAGAGTTCCATGAGAATTCATTGACTCAGGTAAAGTAAAAGGCTTAGGATGATCAGCTAAATTAATTCCCAACTGATTTCTCGTAATGATCGAGAGAAATAGGATAGATGTTGTAATAACAATTCTCTTTATTCTTCAAGTAGAAAAGTGATCCTATGAGGAAGCAATGACTTCGAGGATTGCATTTTTTAGAAAGATGCAATAAATGAGAAAATAAATTTATCACATGCATATAAACCAATTGTTTGTAAATGAGTATTTAAAAAGAAGTATCATTCTGCTGATACCATTCATAAATTTAAGGCTAAATTACTAGCCAAAGGGTATCTAAAAAAAAGAAGAAATAGGCTATTTTAATACGCATACATTTGTAGCTAGAATAACTTTAGTTATGAAAACTAGTTATGTCATTGTATGGTTTGAAACAAGCACCTAAGAAATGAATTGAAAAGTTTAATTTTGCAATTGTTTATAATGGATTCATTCATAATACTATAGACAACTGTTTCTATTCTAAAGTATATGAATAATAAAACTAGTGGAGGTTATTCCTTAACTTAAATGATACAAATAATGTGGTGAGCTAGTTCAAATGGTACAAACAAATCATTTGATAAGTGCATAGTTTCAAAATTTTATAAAAAAATTGTTATATCCTAGATGATTAATGCTAATTGTTAGGATCAGAGGGTTGAGCTTCATAAACTCTGAAAAGAGGTTCAGTACAAGGTATAAATATACAAAATGTAGCAATGATACTGGAAGGACTTTATAACTTTGAAGTGGTACCACCTCAACTAAGAGTTGGAGTTTCTGTCTTCGAAGTCCATGAATTAGGATAAGCCCAAAGGCATAAAATATAGTGAGAGAGAATTGTGCGGAACAAGAAAATACTTGAGTATTTGTATGTGTGGTATTAACGGTATTGTCAAAAAACTCGATTGGTATAATGCATTAAAGCAACATGAAATTTCAACAATTACTTTGTGATATATGCACTATGGTGAAGTTTCAAATCAAAAAATATCACTACCTCAACATTGTTTACTTCTTAAATACATAAAAATTTCTTCAAATAATGAAAGAAGTTTAAAGTTTTATTGCTAAAATAAACTTGAAAAATGTTGGGGGCATAGAAAAACAATTTATGAAGTTAATATTATAAAAAACAAGTAGTTTATAGCTTTAATTGTATATTATTAATTTAAAAAATGGGGGACAAAAGGAAGAAATAAAATTGGATTATGTAAAATCAGTTCCGTAAGATAGAAAATGATCACATTGTTCTCAAAGTTGAAAGACTTGGAACATGTCCAAGAGATTCTATATTTTTAAAGAGTATATTTTACAATTTAGAAAGCATTATAAATTTAGAAATTTAAAATTTAAAATATTCCAATAGCGTCTTTATCTCTAACCCTGAATTTGACCACTCCCTCTATGTATTTGTTATTTTTCTCTATCGTTTATTCTCATCAACTTCCCTCAATATTATTATATTATTTCCCTCCATTTTCTTAGTATATACTATTTAGTCGAGTCAATAAATGGATCATTGAAAATTGAAATATATTTAATGCATTTAATTATAGAAAGTGGGTTTGATTCTCCAAGTTTGAAGAATCAAACTCTCTCTTTTTAAAAATTTTAATTTGAAGGGTCTCTTGATGCATAATTTTAAGGGTTAGACTCTTTAAAATAGAGACATTTCACTTTTAAAGAGTATCTTAGAGATGTTCTAATATTTCTAAAATACCTAAAAGATTTATCTATGAACGAAGCCAAATCTATGTCCTTGCGTTAAGGAAATCGGTAGAAGTTATCCTCAAAACAACGTCCTTCTACATATGAAGAATATGAGAGATTGTCAAAAGCACCTTACTCAAATGCTATAGTTTTAGTGATGTATCTAATAATCTGTACAAGACCCGACTTAGCATTTACACAAGTACTTCGACGAGATGGAAAATCCAAGAGAGACATACTGGGAAGCCATGAAAGGTTTACTTAGGTACATTTAAGGTACTCCAACCTTAATATTAGCGTATACAAGAAGTAAACAAGGCATAATAGTTATTGAAATTGTAGATTTAGATTACGCTGGAGATAAGGATAACTGGAAGTCTATATCTGCATATTTTTATACTATTGTTGTGTTTGTCCCCCATCTTTTTAAAACTTATTTTCGCTCCTATTTGGTTAGAGTAAAATAGATTTTTAGTAAATTTTGATTAAAAATTGATAAAATATATGGTTGAAAAGTTGTGAGTCTCATGAAATATGTGGTAAAAATTAATTGTTGAATTTGTCTTGAGACTTTTAACTATTTTTAATCCACACCAAACAGGGGATTCAACTACACATTTTATGGCGCCAATTTTATCAACTTTTCAATAACATATTTCATAACCTTGTATTAAAATCTGCTAAAATTCCAATTTTTAACAAAAACCCAAACAACAGCTATATGTGATACATCCAAAAGTTGGAAATCACGGTCACAGTTACAGTTATTTTGGTGATGTTTCAGACCATGCGGGTTGGGGCGTTACACAGTATATATTGATGCTACAGATGGAGTTAAGGAATGTATATGTTAAAGGTCAACAAGATGTATTTGAATTTAGTAATGGCAAAACTTTTTATATTTTGATAGCCAAAATGCAATTCATCTTTGTAAAAATCTTGTCGTTCATGATAGAGCTAAGCGCATGGATATAAGGTTTCATTTTAAAAGAGATAATTGAAAAGGGAATATTAAACTAGAAAAGGTTTCAACTAAAGGTAAATAGCATATGTAGGTACCAAAGATTTACAANTTAAGGAATGTATATGTTAAAGGTCAACAAGATGTATTTGAATTTAGTAATGGCAAAACTTTTTATATTTTGATAGCCAAAATGCAATTC
Organism: Fraxinus quadrangulata; assembly: GCA_903798255.1. Classification (NCBI taxonomy): domain Eukaryota; kingdom Viridiplantae; phylum Streptophyta; class Magnoliopsida; order Lamiales; family Oleaceae; genus Fraxinus; species Fraxinus quadrangulata. The sequence continues at coordinate 30,101 of CAIGRB010126604.1, read as the reverse complement.
ATCTTTGTAAAAATCTTGTCGTTCATGATAGAGCTAAGCGCATGGATATAAGGTTTCATTTTATAAGAGATAATTGCAAAGGGAATATTAAACCAGAAAAGGTTTCAACTAAAGGTACCTAGCATATGTAGGTACCAAAGTTTTACCACTTAAATTATTTAAAGATTGTCTTGATTTGTTAGATCTAGCTACTAGTTAATTTCTTTTGTAGGTACATGAGCTAATGATCCTAACCAGGAGTGACTCTTATAATTGGTAGTTGGCAATGACATTATGCCCAAGGTGGAGAATTTTGGCCAAACTGGGGTTACATGGGCTACTGACTGATTGGTAAAGTTAGCAGAGTCCAGGAAAAGCATGTTTACCAGACTTGCAACTCTTTTGTGAATTGTGCCTTTCATCTTATGTAGATAAATGGCCTAATCATGGCAGCTGGATGTTAACCTTTCAATCAGTTTGCGATTTACGCTTTGTCTCTTCTCATTTCACTGCTACTTTTACAGACTAAGATCTCATCTCACACAGAAATCTCTCTCTAGCAGTTTTTTGTCTTCTTTTTGGTTTTACTGAAGATCTTGAGTGATCTTGCATTCTATAATGATCAATTTTCACAATGATCAATGAATATTAATGTTACACCTCATCCATTTATATCAAGGTCAAAGTCAAAGATGGGTTTAATTGAATAAATAAATTTTTGGGGGTCTAATTGGTAATTTCTAATACTTAAAGGGTTAGAAATAATATATAAGAAAATTTATAGGGTTAGTTTACATAATTAGAAAGGAAATGACTAAATAGGAGATGTTAAAGAGATTGGGGACTTGACCTTGCAATTTCCCCATAGTTATCAAATTAACTTTTGACTTTTCTTTCCAATTCCTTCATTTTCTTTGTGGAGAAGAAACAGTACCATACCAAGAGAGGAAAAAGAGAGGAAAGGGAAGGAAAAAAAAAAAAAGAAAAGAAAGAAGAGGAAGAAGAAAAGGAAAAGGGGGAAATAATTTCCAATCTACAATTTCATTTTATTCCTAAAGGTAAGTATGAAAATCTATTTGTTGAAGCATGATAGATTTTAGGGTTTATGAAATTTTCTCTAAATTCAAAATAAATAAAAAAAATGGATTATTGAAGTATAATTTAGATATTAAACATGAATATATATCATAGAAATGTTTAATTGAATATTAGAGTTGAAAAAAATGGAAATTTGAAATGGGTTTATTAAATATGTACTTATAAAATGATTTCCTTGTGTTTATATTATGTAAAACATTTGATTATGATGTATTAGAATGAAATATGGATTTGATGTTGGATTTTGGTATTTTTAAAATCAATTTTCGTTCAAAAAATATATACAGGTGCTATTTCTGAAATTCTGCCCAGAAAGTGCTATTTCTGTCAAAGGTTTTGCTAAATTCAGAAACTGGTGCCAAAATTCAATATTCCGAGAATTTAGTGCTGTTTTTGTCACAACTTGATTTTTCTCAGATTTTATAAGTTTGATGAAACTAACTAATAAATATAGGAGTTTGGACATTTGAATTAAATTATTTATGAGGGTTGTATATGTGTATAAGGTAGGTGACCAATGAATTTGGGATAGGTGGTGATTAGTGGGTAAATGGTTATTTTATTATTCTTATGAAAATTGTGAATTGAGTTTTGACCCGAATAAACTTATTATTATATCAGGAGGTAGCGAAGAGATTGGGACAGCTCACCGGCCAAACTTATCGTTCCGTAAATAGTTTGTGAGTGGAAAAACTTAATATTTTTCAAGTATTGATAATTAATTATACTACTATGCATTTTATGCAACTGTGTGAATTATTTGTTCAATTACATGATTAATGTGGAAATATTATTTCATTATGATATATGTGGAATTTGAAAGACTGCGTATGGATTATTGATGAATTGGAACGTGAGACGTATGTGATATTGAGATCGACCAGAAAAGTACCCATGACTATATACTTATTCTAGTTCACGGAGTGGCCTTGGCCGTGTTCTATACTACACGAGGGGTTTGGACTGGGGATGAAGGGGTCTGACCGTGTATATGTAGTTCACTGAGTGGCCTTGGCCGTGTTCTAGTATTGATTATGAGAGGTCTTTGAGACCCACTTTCGGTCACGGAGGGGCCTATGGGCCGTGACGAAAGTATATTTAGCCCGAGGGGCGGATTATTGATTTCAGTCAGAGGGTACGTTTTTGGTTGATTATATGTGATGAGACGAGATGATATGTAATTGCATTGATGATTACATCATGATTATTAGATGATCTTTATCGGTGTTATGAGATATCTCACTTTTTGATTATTGTTATTCTCATATATTATTATACTGTGGACCGGTAAATTATGTAAACTTGGTGTTAGTGAAAATGTGTAAATGGAAATGTATAATTATTTTTGAACTTCTCCACTCACTGAGCTATCAACTCATATTTTTCCCACTATTTCCTTATCAGGTAGCAGTTGAGTTTTTGGGCATCTTGTGAAGTTGAGCCTTGATTTTGGAGTCAAAGCCACCGACGACGTTAGCTAGTACGACTCATTTTGAGAGCATGTAGTCAATGTTTTGGGACATATGTTCATTTTTGAATGTCATTCCACATCATTGTAGATAGTTAGATGGGCTCATTATGTATGTTGCATCCATATGTACAGTTGATGTATTTTCATAGTCAAAGTAATGAGAACTCGGCTTATCTTTATATCGGGTTATATAATTATGAGTTAGTAGTGACATAGTACTATTGTAGGGAGTTGTATAAAATTGTTTACAGGTTGGTTAGCTCAAAAAATACAGGGGAGATAATACCGAAATTTTTCATAAAATAAAACCATTTATATGTTTCACATTGTAGTAGCCTTGGTGGTGGGTCCAACTCGTAGTTGGTATCTATCATCGGCGCACGTCACGTTTCGGGTCCACTAGGGTGACCCGGGGCGGGTCGTGTCAATTTATGTTGTGAGGATAGATTTGGTTCTCATTGTGTCTGATGAAAAGTAGTAATTTTACTGATTGTGTGTGTTTTAGGGGGTTTTCTGTTCTTCCGTGAGATCAGAAGGGATTTCATTCTAGTTTGGCTGATTTGAAGTAAAAAAGGGCAGTCTGAACCAAGTTTCTTCGAGTGCTAAGAGCCTAGTCCTCAAAGAGGAAGCTCAACACAGATTCAGCTAGGGAGCCACCATTTACTTCACAACATGGACTTCTACTCTTTTCAACTAATCGCATACTATTGGAACCTTTCATGATCCATTACTACCTAGCAAGTCTGTGTGTTTAACCATTCTGGTTCAACTACCCACCCCAAATTTGTAAATGCTTTTGTCATTGATATTCATGACATTAAATTTCATGATAGTTGGCGTTAATTAAAATCCACGTCTTGTTGCCACATCTTAAATGCAACAACACGTGGTTATATTGATGGAGGGCTGAACGAGGATTTACAACATGGTATAAAGTATTGATTACAACAAAAAGACGAATACAAATATAAAAATTTAATTTGGCAGAGGAATTGAGATTTCATTCAACTATAATGGAGAAATAATTACAAGCTTGTAAAGAAAACCCAACTATATATAGGGGACATATCAAAATTCTAACAATATTTTTAAAAACGAAAATACTATAAAAAATGCATAAACAATATTTTCCCAAAAAAACCCAACCGAATTTGGATCACAAACGGCAAACCCAACATATATAACTTAAAAAAGAATACCACCGGTTGATATAAATAAATGCAGAAAATTAGAAACCAATCAAGGAAACAACATTTTAAACCCAATGATTTAAGACAATTTCAAATTATGGCACATATAAATGGCAAAACTTATTTGAAAAACAGGAAAGGGAGATTACCTTCAAATTTTCCACATGAAAAGCAGGGTTCATAACCACTCTTCTTTTGTACCATTCCTCTCCTTCAGTACAACCGAGTCCAGTGAGAAGCTTTTGCACTATATGATTAGTGACCTTGAAATTCTTTGAGAAGCTGGTGTGTTTAACCAACACAGTTTTCGTCAGTTCAGGATCCATTATCAGCACCTTTGGTCTCAGTCCGGCCCAAAAAAATGATTTGTCACCTCCAAATTAATAGCAAACCATACTTATTTATAATTAAACCATTTCAATGTAGATTTATGCGTAAAATTATTTTATTGAAAAAATGCGTGATTGAAAATTATTTTCAAATAATTGTACCAAACAAACACTACGGATGCATTAGAACTACAGAATTTTAGTTCATAGACCCTATACGTTCCTTCATGTATATATATAACCAAAATTTGAGAAATATTTTGTTGAAATTTACTTACCATATTTTTCAATGGTTTTCTGGACGAAGGGCACGATACGAGGGACAGCTTGAGTTTCATCACGAACATTTATAGATCTTGAAAGTGCTTCTTCATACGCCGTGGCATTCTCTTTTGCATCTCCAAACAAAAGCCTTCGGAAAGTATAAGAATTCCCTTTGAATCCTTGTCGCCTCAGAATCATCTCCTTCTTCTTGGGAGTCAACCATAACCAGTTCAAAATTTTCCATCCCACCCAATTAAGGATTATTATGAACACTGTAATGGCTATTGTCGGTGTGACCATTTTTAATGTTTGTGTGTAAAAGTGATATTCAGAGAGAGATGTTAGAGATAGAGGTTTTTGTAATTATTTTTGTTGTCAAAAACTTGCAATATATTCACTCCTCTTATCCTTTTGTAAGCCACATCTGTTTACTTCGCCATTCATGTGAAGCTTATGATTGGTCTGTGTGTATAAATTGTTTATAAACACTCAAAATAACTTTTTATTTACACATTTGGAGGGATTTATAATTATTTAAGCACCAGCCTATATGGCAATATATTCACTATAATGTTGTCCAACAATGTTAAGATGCATTTTTATTCATAGACAATATGAGGGCGACTTCATTGACCACATAATCTGTGCTTAACATAATTGAAACTAAATAGAATTATTCTATTCGATGTGTATTACACGTGACATTATTTTAAAGGTTCAATTGTGCCAAAAAGTATAATCAACATGAAATCGTAATTATAAATCGAAGTTCAATGACTCAAATGAAAACTTGTTTAAAGAGCAATGACCAATAGTATATATTGATATCTTGAAAAGAAAAATGATGAAGAATAAAATAAAAAAGTAATGTTGTTTGTAGTCCACGCTACAAAATTTCAGTGGGTGTGGGTCCATTTCATCCTTGTATTCGACACGTCAAATATAAAATTAAAACTGCATCTTAATGATTGAAGTTTGGTGGTCCTAAAGTTTAGTAGATCCAATGCAAAGCCATAAAATTAAAATATAACGTGCGATGTATTTTTTTTCTTAATCAAATATTATATAATTATATGTTTGTACCTATAGAAATATAAAATTAATGTATGGTTTATATTCAAACTCTATGAATTATAATTAAGAATGGCAATAGGACGGGATCACTTAATCCTCGAGTAAAACTGTCCCAAATGAGCCGGAAATCTCCCGGTTAATCGGGGAACAAGGTGGTGATCGCATAATAATAAGACCCGATTTGGACAAATCATTGGATCATCGGGTTAATGGTTCAATCAATAGGTCATTGCTAGACCGTAATTTTAATTAAAAAATATTTTTATATATATCAACGAGCCGAGACTCAAAACTTGAAATTGGGGCTCGGCTCAAATAAAAATGGTTCGGACTTTTTTTGGCTCAAGCCGAGGCTCGATAAAAAAATTTAGGCTCGACCCAAGCTTTCAGCTCTGACCTTAGCGAGCCGAGCTGCCTCTTTTTTTTTTAATTCGTGACATATCTAATTTTTTTTTTAAGAATTTAACATTTGTGCTGTTTATACAGATTATAAGTTAAATAAAAATTACAACCCTTCTCCTTTTTTCGAGTTTGGGACTGAGTACAATCAACGTAGGCGGAGTTAAAATTGTACACTAATAAAATATTTTGTATACAATTTTTCTTGAAATAAATAAATTTTAAAATTATGTATTTTTTGATACAAATCAAAAATTCAAATTCAATGACCACTGTAAAAAAAAGTACACATATCGTAGCTGCCTTGACAAGATAGTTGCTACTGCCTCTGCAACAAGGCAGGCTGCATTTGACTTTAATATTATTATTATTAAGTTTTGCATTTTTTTCGCAGGACGCCCCGTATGGCTCGTTCAACTATACGGGCTGGCTTGGGCTTGAGTTGACTCCCCAAAATGGGGATCAGCCAGAGCCTCGAACCGAGCCATGAACCGGGCTAGCTCGAACTTTTTTCGGGTCAAACCACGGGCCGCCTAAGTCGACGAGCCAAATTGCTGGCCATGAGTCATTGATGATGTTGATAGAGATTACAAAAGTTATGAACTCATATCCAATTAAAGAACTTTATGAAATCTTGATGAAATATGAGCTTAACAATGCAGAAATTAAGGAGAAAACGAGAAAACTCAAAGAAGAATCAAAGGGGCCTCCTAAACTTTAAATTGCTTTAAAATCGATAATTGAATAGGAAATTACAAGTGAAAATATGAGTAATAAAGAGTTCGATGATCTAGTTCTTCTTATAAAAAAAAATAAAGAGAATAACTAATTGTTGAATGGAAAAACTGATGCATCCGGACCTGACCTCTAGTAGGTTTGTTGATTCCCAAGCTAGATCGATCGGTCAATCCAATTCAATTTTAATAACCATGGGAGACAGGGATAAAATCTATGCCCCGTGTCCCGTCGCTTAATAACATTATTTTTGTAATTATATTTAAAAATAGTTTAATTTAAAAAAGTGAATTCTGTATTAATAAATTTACATACGACCCATAAGAAAATGCAAAGTCCGATATAGAATAATTTCGACGTATTTACTTAAAATTTTTGATATGGAATCCTTTCCATGCCTTTAATGTTGAATTGCTGGAACTTTGTGTTTGATTGCAATCATGTGATTTGTATGGGAAGAAAATAAATTTTAGGCAATTCAATTGCTTATAACTTCTTTATATGGAAATTATAATTAAATATGTTTGAATGATCTAGTTTTCAATAAAGAAAATATTATACTTGTTCATTTTTTATTAATGGGTAGATAAATGAGAGAATGAATTACCTTAAAAATAAAAATATCTCCTCCCTAGAGAAAATATTTTCCTTATTTTTGAGGATAATATGGTTACAAGACTAAAAGTTGAAAAATATTTTTCATTGAAAAAATTGTCAATCAAGCACACTCTAAGGGTTTCATTTGTCCAACATTGAAAATATCTCTCTCTCTCTCTCTCTCTCTCTCTCTCTCTCTCTCTCACACACATTAGAGAATGCAAGTCAATAAATAATGTAGTTTTGTATCATTCTTTTCAAGTTATATTCAATAACTTATAAAATTTAATTGAAAAATTAATGTATAGACTTTTATAAAAATAAATATAAGCAAGGATTGGGAGGACTGGTTTATAATGATTCCAATCTAGTTCATAATCTAATAAATGTAGAAGGTGCTTTGGTGTGATTTTCATGGAATAGTCTTCCTCGCCATCGCAGCAGGCCAGAAGGACCTACCTTTTTTTAAGTAAAGAGGGAGAAATGGTCAAAAAGTCTCTGCTAAATCAGAAAATCCTTAGTGGGACTAGAAGCAAGGAATTGGATCCTTACCTCGCACCCATCATGTTGTCATTCCTAATTATAATAAGTTCTTTGGAACAAGGTGGTGATCACATAATAATAAGACCCGATTTGGACAAATCATTGGATCATTGGGTTAATGGTTCAATCAATAGGTCATTGCTAGACCGTAATTTTAATCAATAGTCAACTGAGTAATCATCTTAGTTAGGTGGCTAACTTAATTTACGAGAAAGTTAACATTGCTAGTGATATCCTAAGGTTCACCTCTCGATGCACGTTTATGGCATTCAGCCCTTATGTGTCCCAGTGCACCCAACGATGGAATTTGGGAACAAACCTACGCGGCACTTGACGTTGAATCATAGGACAATTGATCCTACGTTATCTAGCAGGCTTCGATCCTAAAACAGTCTTACCCTTGGGTACAGAATTAACAACATTCCTAATTTTGGTATTAGTTGTAGGAACAAACGTGATCTTGGATGTACCAGTAGTGTCATCGCCATTTTGAACATATCCTAGACCTTGCCTATTACCAGCAGGCTTGTTCATTCCCAACAATTGATCGAGTTTTTCAGTTCCACTCATGAAAGACTGTAGTTAAGTATTGGATTTTTCCAATTTACTTGTTAAGTTTTTAACTTTAGCTTCCAATCTTTCGTTAACAAGTTTCAACTTGCTCCATTTTTTGATAGAGTTCTGAAGGTCAGTTGAGAGTCTATATTTCTCTCTTTCAAGCCCATCAAGCTTTTTCAGCACGATTATGTTGAACTTCTTTATTTTAAGACTTTCCTCGAACAACTATTGATACGACTCACGGATATCTTCATCATCGTCAAAGTCTTCTTCACTCTCAGACTGCTCACTGCAACTAACACTCTCAGCCTTCTCACTCCCCTTATCAGATTCAGTTTTAACTCTAGATGTGAATGCCATATATTTGTGTTCATCCTCACCACCAAAGGTATCACTTTGATCGCTCGAATACAACTCTTTATTACTCAGAGTCACTGTTAATGCCTTACCCCTTCCTTTTTCCGAATTATTCTTAAGATTAGGACATTCATTCCTATAGTGACCAAACCCCTTGCACTCATGGCATACAACAGACTAGGTTTTCTTATTGGAAGTCTTAGAAGAATTTTTATCACGTTTCTTACATGGGAATTTACTGGGATCATCATTTTTTCTCTCTTGAGGTTTTTTCCTATTCCTCATGGCCTTTTGGAATTGTTTAACGAAATAAGCTATCGTCGTCCCTAAGGGTCTCAGTATTAGTCAATCACTCTCTTCTTCTCTAATAGTGTTCATGGTTATGGATTTAACCTTAACCGAGATATGGTGAGATCATAGGTCTAGAGTGATTATACGAGTTCCTCTATCTTAGCTGCATCTAAGTCCTTACTTTCTTTAATCGTCGTGATCTTAGGTCTAAACCTTTCCAGTAAGGATTTAAGGACTTTTTTAACAATTTTGGACTCGGGGATCTTTTCACCTAGGCTAAAACTTGGATTTACTATATCATTTAACTTCGCATAGAATTCATCGAACGATTCATTATCCTCCATTCGAATCTCTTCAAACCTAGAGGTCAACATCTGCAGTTTAGAATTTTTAACCGTTTTATTTCCATCATGTGTGGTTTCTAAGATGTCTCAAACTTCTTTAACAGTCTCACACATCGACACTCTTCTAAACTCTTTCATCGACATAGCCATAAACAGTTACTATTCTAGTTACACTCACCTAAATTCGTTCTAATTCAATTAGCAATGTGAGTGGGGATAACATCATTATTAATCGTTGAACTAGGTATAGACCAACCATTTACTACACTAAGCCAGACAAGTTCATCTAGGGACTTTAAAAATGCTCTCATCCTAACCCTCAAGTAGGCAGAGTTGCTTCCGTCAAAAAATAGAAGCACATATAGAGACTAAATCATCTGGATAAATTTATGTGTCAAGAATCGAAAAAAAGTTCTGATACCAATTGAAAATAAGAAGGTTCAACCCAAAGTACACCTAGAGGGAGGTGAATAGGTGTAAATGTGGAATTAAAAATTGTAATTAACCAGCAACAAGTCTCTAATTAATTATCTCTAAATAGTTAAGCATACAGTCCAATTACCCTATGTTTGAATACCAGAGAATATGAAAACGATAAATAAAGCTGTAAAGAACACCAAATATGATCACGAAGAAACCCCACTAGGTAAAATCTCCGGCCGCTTTGCTAGTCAAAATTCATTATAAACGATCGAACTTACAGTTTACCAGACAAGATGGCGACACGAACTTTCTGACCTCCTAACTAAAGTTAGTACAGTCCTTTGGATTGTGTGCCTCACAACAACTCCTAACTAAGATTATGACAGCCTTCCCAGATTGCATGTCCCAGCACCAACTCCTAACTACAATGTGGCAGCTCTCCTGGATTGCTCGCCCCTGCACCAACTCCTTGGCTGCAATATCAAAGCCCTCTTGGATTCTCTAATCCCTGGCTTTGTGGATTCATCTATCTCTTGTAGATTCTTGAAGAACTCCGCATTCCTCAGTAAGCTTGTATTTAGATTAATATGAACTGATGTTTTCTCCGTCAAATATAATCAAATCAATGAAGGTTGAACTCTCTCAATAAATTAGAAGATGAAAAGATTAAGCTCTCAAGTTCTCTCAATGTTTCAACCTTGGAAAAATCGTTCTGTGACGTTTGCTATTTGTAGGTTAGGTTAAGGAATGAATGGATCGGGTAAAAAGCCTTTAAAAATGAGTTAAAATATTCTCGAATAATACTGTTGCTCGAGCAAGGGATGAGCGACAGTCAAGCGAAGGCGAAGCGATAGGCGGGCGGGCGGGCGATGAAGTTTCTATTTCTGACGCTCGAACCAAACCTTGGTGATACGCTAGCGAAATTCCGATCTTCTTTTCCATTCTCGAACCCTAGACCTAACATAACGCACTTTCTACTATTTGTACATTACTCCTTGACTTTTACAACATATTAAATTAAATCTCTTTTGTTCACAGACTTGCCAATTACATTAAATATCTAATAAGCTCTCCATTTGGCATCCTGTGACAAAACTACAATCTAAAGTCAAGGTAGTGGTGAAAACGAATTATAGACTCAACGACTGACACAATCAATACTAACTGTCTACAAAATTCTACTTTTCTTTTATCAAAACTTGTTTCCTGAAATAGACAACTCAAATACCTAGTGTAAAACATATGTGAAACAGAACTAAGTATAATCTCAATTCAAGTAGTTAATCCAATAATCCAAATAGTTATCACACATCATTTAAGTTTCATATCATAAGCTAAATTAAGACATAATATCAATGCAACCCAACATACCAAAACTAAAAATTGATACTACAAAACACCACAACTTAATCTAGCTATACTGAAATTATCATTTAATGCCTTTAAGTAAAAAATATCAAGTCAATACTAATTCCTCTTTTTGTCACAAAATGACAAGAGATGACCTATAATTAAAAAAATCATAGGAATGATGTGCACTCCCTCTTTTTTTTTTTTTTAACATCAACATATAATAACTCAAAAATGTTGTTGTTAGCATGCACAAGTATAAGCAACGAACAATAAACCTTCCCACATACTTAGTTCAAGTTAACATAGAGTAAATTGTACAAGTGACACATGTGTGTGAAGTGTCACTAATCCTTTGTAATCACGACTCCAAACCTTAATTTTGTAAAAAATGACATGCTAAACATCAGTGTCAATAAGTACATTCCTCTACTAAAAAAATCAAACCATTGAAAGCGCATTAGAACCTTTAAATAAAAGCACATTTTATATTGATATTTTCTTTTTTCTCTTTAATTTTGAGTATATTTTATTTTCACATTAATCAATATTGTAAGCTCATAAATATTTTTCACGTCTTAAGTGCATCATTTTCTTCATTAAGCAACAAAAATGACTCATGTAGAGAGTTTTAGGTCTGTAAACCCAAGTTAGTTGACCATAAGCACCAGGTTATGAGAAACCCTGTAGGGTTAATTGCTCGAGTTAAATAAATTTCGAAGAAAAACATAAGATATTGAGCTCTCTCTTTTACCTTTTTTTATGTATTCTTTTTTTTTTTTTTTGTCAATACTAGGGATAAACTTGAGTTTAGGTCTAACACATATGGTCAATTCATGTTCAAAGTCATCTCACTAATATGTAATTGTCATCCTAAATCTCACACACGCAGTAGAGTCCCACTAACAATATCGTAGTGTGTGCAGTGTAGATAGTACATGAAGATATCTATGCTAAGTACTCCGTGAATAACCTAAGCCAGCAATGGAAATTATGTTACAGCTTATCGATTAACACCATGCTTGATCACAACGAACAAATTCAAGTATATTATATATTAAGTTATAAAAACCATTTTCGCAATTTTATTTTTCAATTTTCCTTTTATTTTTTATTTTTATTTGTTTTACTTTAAAGAAAGAATGCACGAAGCACATAAAAAAATGTCAAACACACAAATAAATAAAAACAAATATGATGCATGTACAAATGAATGGGCTCTATGAAATACACATGCATGCACTCAAGTTCCGAATCAACGAGGTACACTAAGCTCTTACCCTTAAGAGCGCGATCAGGCTCATGACTACTCAGGTCACTCTTTTTAACCCAACACTAAGCTCTTACCCTTAAGAGCGCGATCAGGCTCATGACTACTCAGGTCACTCTTTTTAACCCAAATTTTTTCAGATGTAGAGGTAATTTTAGTCAACTGAGTAATCATCTCAGTTAGGTGGCTAACTTGATTTGCAAGAAAGATAATCTTGCTAGTGATATCCTAACGTTCACCTCTCGGCGCACGTTTACAGCATTCAGCCTTTATGTGTCCCAGTGCACCACAACAATGGTATTTGGGAACAAACCTACGCGGAAGTTGACGTTGAATCATAGAACGGTTGATCCTACGTAGTCTAGTAAGCTTCGATCCTAAAACAGTCTTGCCCTTAGGTACAAAATTAACAACATTCCTAATTTTGGTATTAGTTGCGGGAACAAACGTGGTCTTGGATGTACCAGCAGTGTCATCGCCATTTTGAACATATCTTAGACCTTGCCTATTACCAACAGGCTTGTTCATTCCCAACAGTTGATCGAGTTTTTGAGTTCCACTCATGAAAGACTGGAGTTGAGTATTGGATTTTTCCAATTCACTTATTAAGTTTTTAACTTTAGCTTCCAAGCTTTCATTAACAAGTTTCAACTCGATCAATTTTTTGATAGAGTACTGAAGGTTAGCTGAGAGTCTATCTTTCTCTCTTTCAAGCCCATCAAGCTTTTTCAGCACGGCTATGTTGACCTTTTTTATTTTAAGACTTTTCTCGAACAATTATCGATATGACTCACGAATATCTTCATCATCCTCAAAGTCTTCCTCACTCTCAGACTCCTCGTTGCAACTAACATTCCCCTTATCAGATTCAGTTTTAACTCTAGATGTGAACGCCATATATTTTTGTTCATCCTCACCACCAGAGGGATCACTTTGATCGCTCGAATCCGACTCTTTATTACTCAGAGTCACTGCTAATGCCTTACCCCTTCCTTTTCCCAAATTAAGATTAGGACATGCATTCCTATAGTGGCCAAACCCCTTACACTCATGGCATATAACATACTAGGATTTCTTACTGGAAGTCCTAGAAGAATTTTTATCATGTTTCTTACACAGGAATTTATTGGGATCATCATTTTTCCTCTTTTGAGGTTTTTTCCTATTCCTCATGGTCTTTTGGAATTTTTTAACGAAATAAGCTATCATCATCCCTAAGGGTCTCGACATCAGTCAACTCACTCTCTTCTTCTCTAATAGTTCTCATGGTTTTGGATTTAACCTTTTTCGGTTGAGATATGGTGAGTTCATGGGTTTGGAGGAATCCTACGATTTCCTCTATCTTAACTGCATCTAAGTCCTTACATTCTTCAATCGCCGTAATCTTAGGTCTAAACCTTTCCGGTAAGGATCTAAACATTTTTCTAACGATTTTGGACTCGGGGATCTTATCACCTAAGCTAAAACTCGAATTTACTATATCATTCAACTTCATAAAATTTATCGAACAATTCATCGTCCTCCATTCTAATCTCTTCAAATCTAGAGGTCAACATCTATAGTTTAGATTTTTTAACCATTTTAGTTCCCTCGTGTATGGTTTCTAAGATGTTCCAAACTTCTTTAGCAGTCTCACAAATCAACACTCTTCTAAACTCTTCCGCGGACACAACCATAAACAGGGCATGTAAGGCTTTACTATTCCAATTACACTTATCTAAGTTCATTCTAGTCCAATTAGTAATGGAAGTAGGGATAACTTCATTATTAATCATTGAACTGGGTGTAGACCAACCATTTACTACACTAAGCCAGATACATTCATCTAAAAATTTTAAAAAGGCTCTCATCTTAATCCTCAAGTAGGCATAGTTGCTTCCGTCAAAAAACGGAAGCACGGATAGAGACTGACTCATCTAGATAAATTAATGGGTCAGGAATCGAAATAAGGCTCTGATACCAATTGAAAATATGAAGGTTCGACCCAAACTATACCTAGAAGGGATGAATAGTTGTAAATGCGAAATTAAAAATTGTAATTAACCAACAACAAGTCACAAATTAATTTTCTCTAGAATACCATCGAATATGAAAGTAGTAAATAAAGTAGTAAAGAACATGAAAGATGATCACGGAAAAATCCCAACTAGGTAAAACTCTAGGCGCTTTGCCAGTTAAAATCCATTATAAGCTATCGAACTTATAGTCCACCAGACAAGAAGACGACATGAACTTTCTGACATCCTAACTGAAGTTAATACAATCATCTTGAATTGTGTGCCTCACAATAACTCCTGACTGAGATTCTGACAGCCTTCCCAGATTGCGTGCCCCTACACCAACTCCTGACTGCAATATGACGCCCTTCTGGATTGCGCACTCTTGCACCAACTCCTTGACTGTAATATCAAAGCCCTCCTGGATTCTCTAATTATTGACTTTGTGGATTCGTCTATCTCCCACGGATTTTTGAAGAACTCTGCGTTCCTCAGTAAGCTTGGTATTTGTTTGAATATGAACTCATGTTTTCTTCACCAAGTATAATCAAATCAATGAAGGTTGAAGTCTCTCAATAAATTAGAAGGTGAAAAGATAAAGCTCTCAAGTTCTCTCAATGTTTCAACCTTGGAAAAACCGTTCTTTGACGTTTGGCATTTATAGGTTAGGTTAAGGAATGAATGGACCGGGTAAAAAGCCTTTAAAAAACGAGTTAAAAGATTCTCAAATAACACTGTCGCTCGAGCGAGGGATGGGCAACAGTCGAGCGACAAGTTATCGCTCAAGAGAAGGTGAAGCGATAGGCAGGCGGGCGACGCAGTTTCTGTTTCTGATGCTCGAGCTAAACGTTGGCAATAAGCTAGCGAAATTTCAACACCATTTTTTCTTCTTTTCCATTCTCGAACCCTAAACCTAATATAACTCACTTTTCTACTATTTGCACATTACTCTTTGACTTTTACAATATATTAAATTAAGTCCATTTTGTTCACAGACTTGCCAATTACATTAAATACCTAACTATTTACGTTTCGTCAATTTTTGGTTATATATTTTCACTTTTGCATGTTTTTATTTTTACAATATGAAACTAATTTTTATATTATGGAAAATAATGTAGTCGATTTGTGATCTTTATTTTTTTTATTCAAGATTTCTGTGATTTATTTATTTATGTTTTGACTTTATTATGAGTTTATTACATTAAATTACTTGATCAATAATTTGATGATTATGTAAGTTTCTTATGAATCGAGATGTGAGTTTGAGAATTAGACCATATAGTAAAATTCTGTAAATTAAAGTTGATTTATATAGAGATTTGGTATTTAATTAGTTAAATATGCTCTATGAGAACTTGAGAGGGGTAAATTGAATACAATAGAAAATTTTGATCGAACACTATATTAGGTTATGAATCTTGAATTAAGAATAAAGGTTACCAGTAGATGAAATTATTCTGCCCTAATATTCATCACATATTTGAATTTTCAATTATTTGTTGTGGGCAATTTTTTTATATTTTCAATTTGTTAAAAGTAGTTAGAAAAAATAATCACAGTCATCATAATTATTTACTTGCTTTTATCAAATATGAGTTAGAAAAAGTAGATTAAATGTTAAAGTATAATCTTCGTGGGAACGATATCTAGACTCAAATGTCCACTATACTACTTATTACGATATCGTACACTTATGCTATATAAAACACAAGACGGGTTCATTGTTATCTCAACATCTATATAATTAGCTGAGCATTATAAATACAAAAACACAATTTAGATCGATACAACATTATATGAAATTAAAGTGTGGGAAGAAAGATGGAATACAATCTTGAATTTTAAATCCTTTCAATAGTGATTAATCTATCTCCTTGAATATCTTATTCTTCTACTTCAACCCAAGCAAAGATGTATGCCTTAATGTATGGGGTAGATTTTTTATAACAAAAGCTTATTAAAAGCTTCTAAAAAACATATATATTAACAACACTTAAAAAATGTATATATTAACAAAAGTATATATTAACAACACTTAAAAAATGTTGCGGAAAGTTAGTCTACCAAAATAATTTGCAATGTTTAAAAAACGTTGCGATAAGTTTACCTTTTTACAACGTTTATTAAATGTTGCAGAAATTGACTTTTCGCAACATTTGATAAACATTGCAAAAAGATGGCTTATTGAAACTTTTTGCAACATTTATTAAACGTTACAAAAAGGTAAACTTTTCGCAACAATCAATAAACGCTGCAAAAAGTGACATTAGCAACATTCATTTTAAAAATGTTGTCAAAACTCAATTACATTAACTAATTGCAACATTCACTTAACAAATTTATCAACAAATGTTGCCTTTTAAGTGTTGCAAATTATCATTTTTGGTGTAGTGAAAGAATATGTTTTTTTTTTCCCCTATCAGTGGCTTCTTCTTTTACTGTCCGCTATGTAAGAATTACATATTTTCTACCTAAGAGCCTCTCTAAGCTTTCCCCTTGTATTATAGATGAAAGGTTGTATATATAGCACCAAGTCTCAGGTTAAAATTCGTATCCTAAATACTTTATAAGAAGAGGTTGAAGGAAATTAGAGAACTAAATCTTTTTGCCTAAGATTGTACATTGCGTTTGCATCGGCCATTGGCTTACGAACTTAATGTAGGGCTTTTTGAACTTGCAGGTCGTGATTCACCTTGATCAAAGGGTGTTCACCTTGCAACCGCGAGGAGAAAGTCTAATTTCTTGTACAATTCCTTATATATATGACTCAAGTCCCTTTCCTTCTTGTATATTTAGTCCTTCATCTTTAACAGTTTCACGTATAAAATGACTAAATTGGCAAACTATTAGCAGCCACAACGTTTTGATATTTAACAATTTCACTGACACCTGCAAAATCTATAAAAAGGATGTACAACCGAGAAAATGATATGATACCTATTACTTTGTCAAGCTTAATTTTGAACTTAGATTGAACTTTATAGACAAATATCTTGTTCCCAAGTTATATAAACCATAATGGTAGGACCAGTTGAGTTCTGTAGTAGATGTCTTTGGATTGCATTTTGACATGGAATTTTACGGGCTTTTGATAAATCTCTCAGTGAAGTATTTTGGATGCTAGTAAAGCGATGCTTTATTCCTATTTGCAAAGCATTGTTTTCAGAAGTGCATAAGTATTCAGCTTGAGGTGTGCCACATGTGAAGCTTTCTACCACGGTTCCCATTACAAGGTACGGGACTTGAATCCCACATCGAAAGTATGGGCTTTCAGTGTATGGTTTATATAGACTTGCGTTCTCCAAGTTCCACCACTTGCTTTTGAGGTATGACTCTCCCAAGATCTATATCACCTTCTCTAAAGTCTTAAGCCTACAACTTAGTTCCATTTGTTAAAGAATACACCTTCAACTTTCCGAAGTTTGTGCCAAGGAATAAGGGGTAGAGGTGTGTTAGTCATACCTTTTTTTTTTTTTTGGCTTTTTTATGCTTCTCTACCTCTTGGGTTACTTTGCTTCATAGCCTAGAACTTTTACCGCACATTCGCATCATTGAACGTGTATTGGATCGTATTGGACGGTATACCAAACTTGCACTTTGGGTGCTCTCCAGCATTGAACGTGTATTAGATCGTATTGGACGGCATACCAAACTTGCACTTTGGGTTGTTCCAAAATACAGTTTGGCCCTAAGAATTATTTTAGAATACTTGTGATGCATAACTTTGCTCCTGTCTTTCTTTCATATTTTTCTTATTAATTTTTTTTTAATTATTATTATTATTTTTTATGTTATGTATTTTAAAGTCAAAGCAAGAAATTTTCTTAAATTGTTAGTTGCTTCATTTGTTTATCTGGTTTTTACTTCATTTTATTTATTATCTTTATCTACTACTATATTGAATCCATTTTTTGTTTCTAGTTGCAAAGAGACTTAATTTTGTTGAAATGATTCTTTGTAGAATTACAAAATTGTAGATGATTTATGGTTTATGAGTATAATTTTGGATCTCTAGTATAAACGACTTCATTATTGGTTTACGTTGAAGCTTACACCTTAAAGCGTCTTGAGGCTTACACCTCACCTCGTGAAGACAAAATGCCTTAATACCTGATTTATCTTTTTTAATCAATCTTTAAAAGTTCAATTGGGCTTGGGATACCTTTTAACTTAATATTTTTGCTTTCTTTTTTTCCGCTTTATTTTGTTACTCATTCTGTCCTCTATTGGAAAATGCACATCTAAACCAATGGTCACTTCACCTCAACAAAAAGTGAAGAAAGACATGTTCAGTTGTAGTTGAGAAAGTAGTGTTTAGAGCATCTCCAATGGGTTGTGTGGATTGCTGTCTATGTGGCAACAAAAATGGATAGCTTCCACCTTTACGTGCAGATTCACACATTGAGAACCAGAAGATTCATCTCCAATGGTTCTGTGAATTGATGCATGTTGTCTACGTGTGGAGAGGAGAGAGATAGAGCTACAATTGTTGACTGTAGAGAAGAGAGAGAGAGAGAGTATGGAGAGAGGGGATGTAAATAGATTGATAAAAAAAATCAATTGACACTTGTCTACCACAACCTCCACAAATAGACATCCTTCCTCAAGCGTGTTATTTTTTCCCATAATCAGGCTCACATAGTCCACGTCAACTACCATTGGAGAAGAAATTCATCAATTTGTTCTTTTTTCTTTTTAAGGCTCTCTTTGATATTTAGTCGGGATGGCTATATCTTAATATAGGGATCGTTGAATCGTCACTTCTAAGGTAGTAAGGGAGTTATTTGTACTAAGCTCTTGTTGGTCATTATTATAACGCAGTTCTGTGTTGCATTGATACTTTAATTTAGGTACAGCGTCTATATCCTACACGTGTCGAATATTGACACTCCTCGATCACTCTCCCATGATCATTTTTTTATTAGAAATATTATATATTTTTAACTTAAAATTATTAGTAAATAACAAATAGGTACTCAAATTTAAAGGATTTTAACAAAAAGAAAATTAATAACGAGTATAAAACTAAATTTATACTATGAGTATGTTTGAGCCCCATTTTTTTGGATCAAAAATACATTTTGGAATAGTGATTTGATAGAGAATGTGTGGTTAAAAAATAAGAAAGAATTTTGGGTTTGTGTGTAATATTTTTTTTAATCGAAACATGTGATTGAAAATAAGAGAGAAAAAATGTATTTTTGGAAATAATGGAGATCAAATAAGGACTATATAAATGAATTTTAAATAATTTAATCAACATATCGTCACCGTGTCAATACTTTTTTGAAAAATCTTACGTCGATGTATCATAGACACATTTCAGTATTTTTCTGTTGTGCATAATTTCATGTGAGATGTACTTATATTCAGGGTCTCCAACAGTTTTGACTCTTGACCCTAACAAGCATGACCTTCAATTCTTGAATACATGTTACTTGTTTAGTAATTATCACCTTTTTGAGGCCAAATCAAAGACATTCATTATGGAGGTCATCACACTACGAGACTTCGATTTCATGTGACTGACTGGCTGATAGTAATTAGTTGAAAACAGGTACTTTACAAAGTCATCAAGATGATATTAAGAATACAAAAAATATAATAGCAGTTTTCACATAGCTTTCTCACACACTTCTGTCTCCGATGAAATGACAAAAATGGATAAGATGAGAAAGTTTGATATTTGTTCGTTGACATATTTTCGACAAACATTGCAGGCTTCCCTTTATGGGTGACGTGTATGTTTTCACAGAAATTAGCTTTAGAAGCATGTTTGGGAAGTTTATAAACGGTCTAATCCCATGTGTGGCCACTATCTTCTAAAACTAATTTTTGCTCAAACTCATTTTTTATCATAAATTTCATGGTACTTGCAACTTTTATTAACTTTTCAATCACACATTTCATCAACTTCTATAAAAATCTACTAAAAATATAATTTTTTAGCAAACCAAATATGGGTTAAATTACAAATAGATAGATACAAGTGGTGAATGAGTAAATAGTTCATGAAATGTGTGGATCTTTGATGCTCGAACTCTTCAATTTTGATGACAAACTCATATCGACACGACATGACATGGGTATGGATCTCATGACAGATCCTTCAATTTAGAAGTGGACACGGCAGAAACATGGAAAGGAGATAGCCATGGAAAGGAGAAAAAGTTGCGAGATAAAGAGTGAACCTTATAGCATTAAAATTGATTTTGGGGCATAAAATCAAGATTTTGAATGCATGGAAGCCCATTTAATGCTACATTCCCTAAATATACATCTAAAACAGTTAGCATATAATATTCTTTAAAAAATTATGTTTGTAAGAGGTATCCAAATATCCATATGAAAATTTTAGACATTTTGTTGTCGTATCCCTATATCTTACGTTCTATAAAAAAAGGACTTGACTCCTAAATATGTACCCGACTTGAGTTCTAACAACATAGGTGTTGATCTTTAATGCTTGTGCTCTTCAATTTAGAAGACACGGTTGTGTTGACACGGTATGGGTATGGATCTCATATCAGATCCATCAATTTAAAAGTGGACACAGTAGAAATATGGAATGGAGATTGCCATTGGAGGAAGCAAAAGTTGTAGGGAGATAAAGAGTTGGCTCATGGTTTTTAAAGCAAAAAAAAAAAAAAGTAGCTTTTATGGCGTAAAACCAAAATTTTGAATGAATGAAAACAAGTCCATTTAATGCTAACCTCCATAAAAATACATATAAAGTTATTAATATATATAATATTTTTAAAAAATTTTGTTTGTATGACTTATTTACATATCCATGTCCAAATTTTATATTATTTTAGCTGTATCCCCGTATCCTTAGTTTTATAAGAATAATGATTCAACTCCTGGATATGTACCAATACCAAGCATCCATACTCGAGCCCCGGGCAAGTGATCAACATAGGTGTGGATAAAAAGTGAATTTACCGATTGTAAATAGTTTGTAAACATTAGCCAAAGTAATCATGGACTTCGTTTCCCTTTTTAGATATGTAGTCCCTGTTTGGTTCAACTGAAAAAAATTGATTAAAATCTAAGTCAAAATCAATCATTTACTTTAAATATATATTTTATAGAATTCACAACTTTTTAACCATGCATTTCAACAATTTTTACGAAAACTTCTAAAAATATGATTTATCTAAACCAAAGACAGGCTTAGTTTCTGTTTTAAAGGTAAGGAAAAAAGTGGCACTCTTACCTCTCTAGATTTGACAGTCTTTACCTTTTGCTGGTGAACAGGTAGTTTACTTGGCTACTTTTGGATCATTCCCTTTCAACTCTTTCTTTCAGGGGTACTTTCATGTATAGGGACTGCAGTTCTTGCTGGTAAGTTGATGTCCTGATTTTTATGTGTATATACTAACGTTGTGTTTGAACCACATTATTTTGAAAGAATGTATTTTGGAATAGTAGATTGATCGAGAATGTGTGGTTGAAAAAGAAAGAAAAATTATTGATGTGATGAAAAATATTATTTTATTGGAAAATATGGTTGAAAATAAGTAGAAGAATGAGAATGAAAATTTTAATGCAGTTCAAACAGGGACTAAATCTGCAAAGTTGTTAGTTTGAATCTGATTGATAGCATTCTTTGGTGGCGGTTTGTCTACGTATACAAGTGAACAAAGAAAACAAGGAATTCAAGGTAACCTTTGTCAGTGCAATATTTTTTCAATTGGGTTATGCTACAAGTATATAGGGGGTACCATAATGGTGTCCATATATGGTGTCTATAAGGGCACCATGTGTCCATTATGGACACCACTATGGTGCCTCCTACAACAAGAATAATCATTTTCAATTTTGCTACATGTACATTGATTTTGTACAGACAAGTTGACGATGCATGATCAATGTACAAGTAGGTTAATTGATATTTTTTTATTATTTTATTGTGTTCCGCTAGTGGCAGAAAAACGAAAAATATATTTAAACCAGTTGCTTTAGAGCTTGTTTGAGAGAGATTTTTTTTAAAATATATTTTTTTCACAATCATTTTCAATCACACGTTTTTGGGACTTGCAATTTTTTCCTACTTTTTAATCATATATTTTTTCAAAAAAATCATTTTTCACTTTAAGAAATCTCTCCCAAAAGAATGCTTAGTAGTTTTATGTATCTCATAGTCTTTTGTACTCATTTTGTCATAGTACTCCATTAGCGGAGTGTGAAATGGCCAAATGGGCACATGTGGCTATTTATGTTGGCAACCGTTGCTTCATAGGGAAAATTAGGTTATGCCTCTGGAGCATGACCTAATAAAGTCAGAGTAGCCCAGAGAGTATGTTTGGCTAAGCTTATTTTTTCGTTGTCAAAGTTAAAATAAGGGTAATTAGCACATAACGTTCCTACCTTTCACGGTTATTATGGAAAACGTCTTTACCTTCCATTTTTAGCATTTTCACCAGTATTTTCACATTTCATTGCGCAAAATGTCATTTTCATCCATTTTCTCAATTAAAAATTATGAAATGACAAATATACCACTCTTTAAATAAAATAAGAGGAAACAGAAAAAAATAATTGCAATCATAGTCCTAAATTTTTTCGAAAAGTGTAAATGAGTCCCAAATAAATTATTTAAAAAATTAGAAATTAAAAAAAAATTACTTTTGTGTATTTTTTTTCTATTTAAATAGGAGAGTATATGTATTATTTCGCAGCTTTTATTGAGAAATTGGATGAAAATATATAGAAATGATGGTTTGCACAATCAAATGTGTAATTAAGGATGAAAATGTCAAAAAAAGAAAGATATGGATGCTTTTCNAAATTATTAAAGAATTAAAAATATTTTAAAAATATTTTTTATTTAAATAGGAGGGAATATTCAATATTTCACAGTTCTTTATTGAAAAATTGGATGAAAAATAGATGAAAATGATGGTTTGCACAATCAAATGTGTAATTAAATGTGAAAATGTCAAAAGAAAAAAGAAAGAAAGGTAGTGACATTTTTCACAATAACGATAAAAGATATGAATATTATGTACTAATTACCTTTTTAATAATTTATTTGTGACTTGTTTGCACTTTTTAAAAAAATTTGGGAATGTGATTGCAATTACCTTTTTTTCTTTTTGTTTATTTAAAGAGATGAGTATATTCGTCATATCATAATTTTTAATTGAGAATATAGGTGAAAAAAACCCTTTTGCGCAATGAAATATGAAAATAAGAGTGAAAATACTAAAAAAATGAAAGATATTGACGTTTTCCACAATAACAATGAAATGTGTGGACGTTATATGCTAATTATCCTTAAAATAAGTTATTTATTTTTTCAGATTTTTGTTCAAAATACAGAACTTTACTTTTCTTAGGTTAATTACGTCAATTGAAGTTATTTTCTTATTAATACAATAATTCAAGTTTCTAAATGCTACACTAGCCATCGCTCGATCAAAAAAGTTTCATTAACATGTCACCAAAGACGTTATTTATTATGCCAAGTGAAATTCGTTGTTAAAAAGTGTGGGTTCACTATACGATTTAAAATTGAAAATATGTTTAAAATTAAAGTCTCATTACGATATCTCATCTGAATATGTTTAGTTTAAAATTCTTAACTCCCTAATTTTGTTTAATGCCTTTGGTGACTCATGGCACTTAACAGAATTACATATGATTCGATGTTAATTTTTATTTAAGTGACTATTAGCATAATATTTAGAAATTTTAATGATTATTAAGGTAAGAAAATAACTTCAATGATCATTGGAGTAATTAACCCACTTTTATTACTTAAAAGTTAGGAAAAAGTAATGTATCCAAAACATCTTCCGAAGCAATAAGTTACTAAAAGAAGTAACTTTTACATTTCTTAAGCTTTAGCCAAACATGTACCCAACACTGGCTTTGCCAAGAGTGAGTGAAGATTGACGAGCAAATTCTGTGCAATTGATCTTTTGCTTCCTTTAAAAGTTTTCTGATCCTTTTTCCCGCACCACCTTTTGCTTTGAATTTGCAGGATTTACCTCCACTTCCAGAACGCGCATTTGCCGATTTTGTTCTCTGCAATTTGGTGCTACACTTGGTTATCATGAACTTCCTCGGATAAGATTGTCCCTTGGGAAACGAATGAACGGTCTCAAGTTTTGATAATTAGGCTAGAAACAAGTTGGCATTTACAAGAAAACATGAAAATTGTCTGTTTTTGAGCCAACAAAACTTGATCATTGACTGTTGTGTCTTTGTTGTTAATGACATTTTCTTATATTCTTGGACTCTCCCTCTCTCTCTACCTTTTTTTTATTGTGTTCTTGAGAATTATCAAACTAGCCTTGTTAGTTGTGACACAACAATGCATATTCGTTTATGTGGTGGAGGCCCCAACCATAAACCCCAATATGGTGATTTTGACTTGATTGAAAACGAATAGGATTATTAACACTTACAATTTTCTTATCACTTGTTTAGAAAGATGGATACAGGATACTCGACAGTATAAAATATTTAAAATCTTGTTTATTATATATTGTATATTAGAACATCTTCAAGAGATTTTTTAAATACAAAATGCTCTTTATTTTAAAGAGTTAA